>JAPZPB010000151.1:0-82555 GCA_037952635.1 Bryoglossum gracile | reverse complement strand
AAAATTTTAAAACTATTTTATCGAAGGCCCATAATCCGCAGCCCCCCCACCCCCCCTTTTTACCACATTATTTTTTTACATAGGGCCTTAATATCCACATAGAAGACGCTTAAAGATATCATCCTGAGCGGTATTTCCAAAAGGCCTCTACTCAGTAAACTTCAAGAGTAGTAAATACCAACCGCACGAAAACTTCCAAAGCTGAAATAACCACTTTTGGGCATGGGGTCGAGAAGTTCATTAACGGGTAAGCGATGAGGGAAAGGGGTTCTTTAATACTAGTCACAGAGAATGAATAGGTTTTAAGCAAAGGATGCTTTTAGATGTTTTATGTATGATGTTGCTAGTAAGAAGTGGTTTATTAGATAAACCGTGCGTATGCCTCTAGCTTTTTACATGCAATCACAGACTGACTGTGGTTTGAAATTGTGTCGTGATAGTTTCTGACTGTTTTTTTTTTGGCGCTGGTGCGGATTAGCTGTAAACTGAAAGTTGTGTTTTGCGTATACTTAAGTTACTGTTAAATCAAACATGCATCTCGGGGGCGCTGAGAAGGCGTAAGTTCGAGAGGTTAGATCGGAGAGAGAAACCGAAGATGAGAATTTTTTAAACCTGAAACCTACGCAAAAGCGCTGGGTAAGCTGATAAAGTTTTGTATGCATGGTCCTCCTCTTTACGATAGGTTGTAAATGGAAGTGAGGGCCTGGTGCATGTGCGAGAGAGGATTTGGCCAAAGGACTCGCCCTCAAAACGGATCTTGCTGGTATGGAGGGAGGGAGGAGTAAGTTATGATGTACAGAATTAAATCGGAAGGCTCTTGAAGCCTGTAATATATTCACTATCTTAATCAAGAGAGAAAAACAAGAAATAACAATATCTAGCGAAATTCAAGTCACCCTACCAACCACGACCGAACTGTCAACGTCCAGAAATCTCAACTTAGATTCTACCTCATACTTCAGTTTCGAAAGTAGCAATATCGATAACGACCAAAAACTAGAATCCTTTACAAGACCAGCCAGATTCTCCAGGGCATATGACCCCACTCTTTGTGGAGGACATCGGTGGTCTTGAATTTGTGCAGAAAGGGTGGTATTTATACCCCACTCGACCAGTCATTGCCTTTTTTTCCAAAGAGTGAATGGGTGATCCGTGAAGGCGGAAGGTGAATCTCGCGCCTTTTACGCGCTTGGCCGGATTCATATAAATATCCCTCGAAATCAAAAATGCATTTCATATTCGGAAAAGAGAGAAAGTAAGAGGCACAGAGGCGTGGAGCTGGCAATTTGGGGTGTTGTTTTTGGGCTTAAAGCGTTGGTGGTTGGGAGGTAGTGGGACTTGGGTTGATGTGAGGATATATCATACATATGCGTAAGATAGGTGGTAGAGTTGTGCAGGAAATTAAGGATGGAATAACGGCAGTAGGTATGCTACCGACAATATTGAGCCTGGTAAGTGTAGCGACAGTTGGCTGGAATACAGTAAAGCAAGAGAATAATAAATTAAAGCGAAGCTATCGCCCACCTTATGATAATAGGTAAAATACACTGTCAATACCGCAGAGCCCTCCCCTCAGGTTTAAAGCATCTCGATACCGCCGTATTTCAACATATACTAGAATGGATTCGTGGAGAAGAGAGTATTTATACCCCTCCATCACCCCTCTTCGGAGCTTTCTAAAGAGTGAATCGGAACTGTGGTGAAATCAAGAAGCAGCACTCAACAGATCCAAGGTGAATATTTGGCAACCGCCATTCTAGCTACCATTCATTAACCGTATAAATACCACATTTTCCACCCAAACTGCTGGTGTACCGCTTCTAAACTCGCTATACAGTACAGTAAGTGGAAATTCGCACTATTGCGGAGGGGAAGTTAGATTCTGCGTGTCATAATCAGTGAAGGATTTTTGAGCGACAAGCTTTTAGGAGCGTACTGGAGGAAGGCCTAGAAAAGGGAGGTTTAAGATTGTTTTCAACTTGAGTCTTGAACTGAATAGTTATCAATCAATTTCTACCCAGACTGTTGCCCAGAATATATCAAAATCCCAAATCGAATACCGTTTACCACATTATTATCACGCCCTTCACCCCCCTAAATATTACAAGTTATGAGAGCCTCTATGATAGCAAAATAAACCTGCTCGTTCTGTCACTTAACCCATCACTTAAGGCCGAGACGAAATCTAGTTTTATTTCTAGTAAAATTTGCGGGGTAGAATAGGTCGGTGGGAAGAAGGAAGGTGAACTGAATGGCGAAAGTGAATAAGGAAGACCTCACGAAGGTGGAATGACTTGGGGAGTGGTTTGGAAAGGAGTAAAGCGGTTCAATCCTACTTTCAGACCATTGAGCTCACGTTGTTATTTTCTTGCTGAAGGGTTCAACTTTCAAGGAGTAAATGGGGAATTCAAAGCCACGGCATCACCTTCATGCTTTCCGTGGTAGAAAACATAACCCGCTCTCTTAACACAAGGCGGGTTAGTGGCGGAAGTAGAGTCTATAACCAGGGTCTCAGAGTTACAGGGAAAATGAAGATAGCAAGCCGTAAGGCGTGCCAAGGAGCTTGTGCAATCTCATCCCCAAGCTTAACTCGATCCTGAGCACTCACGCACAAAGACTGATTGAACTTTGCAACGAGTCGAGATGCTCCAACTTTCAGGTTTCTATTGAACTCGATTGAATACTAGTTCAAGGCATGACAACAGGTGAGATGCAATACCCTAGAAGGAAACCAGTGAACTATGAGGCAATTAAAGAATGTCAATTTCCAGCAAGCTATTAGTGACAGCCGCAATCGCAATTTCAAGGTAGTAGAAACCGTTTCACAAGGTAGGCTCGGTGAACGAAATCAGCACAAAGCCTCGAATTCCCATCGTCAAGAATCCTAAGCCCCAACTCCAATTTCCATCACCGATGAGATCACCGAGTAGATCACCGACCACACTCCAATACAATACACTGTAACCTCACCTCGCCTGACTCACTTGAGCCTCTCCCCACTCGTTTCCTTTTTAAAAATGAATGCCTCGTTGCCTGGAGAGATGCTGGTGCTGCCTGGGCTAAGTCAGAACTGGTAGGTGTGCATCCATCCACACCGACGACCATCGTTACTCACCTCGCACATATGATGTGCAGTCTAATAAGTCCAGCAGGTACACAAACGTTATCGATCCTTCCGTTTCCAGAAGGATGGTAGGGCCGTTGTGCGCGCGACACAGTCAGCTTTGTATGTGCGGGTGGGGCAGGGATGCAGGATGACATGCAGACGGTGCTGCCGATGCAAGCAAGGCAGCAATTGCAGGTGACCATGACAGTTAGTGTCTTGGTGTTTTGGATCTTTAGGAAAGAAGGAAGCATCTATGATTACAAGCGTGAAGGAGAGTAAGCTGGAGGTCGAAGGTCGAGCTAGTTCAGTCTCTAGTAGCAGTGGAAGTCTGGTCGGGAGAAGCAATCCGTTTTAAACCCAATCTCGGACTCTGTGTAGCTAAAATATGCCCCTGGATTCCTTATCCCGTGATCAAGTCCTAGACTCTGCCAGCTTCACAGAAACGGAGGTCAAGTAGTCGTTTCCTAGGGAACCGAAGCGTACGAGCTGGTCTGCGGGGGTTAGGATTGCCGTGGTATAGGATAGTCAGTTTGGATCCGTGGAATAGATCTAGTACTGAAATCCAAAACTCTGGGGCCATCCACACTCAGCGGATTGAAATTCAACACAAAGGTCAGAAGCTGAGCCGAGGTCGGAAGAGTGTTGATGCAAACCCGAACCCTGTTTGCTCGAATGTAGTCGAATGCTCATTGCTGTTGTGTCCGCTAGCCGGAGACCTTTTACATATTCCCTTTTGGATTTGGCAGAGTCCCCTAATACACCGCTAATAACCATAGAAGCCTGACATCCATTGCCTTTATCAAAATCCTCAGTCGGTTTACAGATACAAACATGGCTCTTGGACCCATGGAATTCTAGGATCTTAACGTGGGGAGCATCACAGCTGGCGAAAGTAGTTGTACTGCTGTAGCCATCGCCGATTGCTGCGGCTTTGGCTGGCAAGGAGACAATTAGCGCTTGCATGCTATTCTTCTTGTTTTGTAGAGGTTGGCTATTGCTGTCAATTGGGCGCAAAACAGCTTCATTGTCTATTTCAATGGAGAAAAATGTTTGGTAGTTGAAGGTTTAATACAAAAGTATTTAGTGGCACCATAGATGTTGAAACCAAGCAAGCGGCAAGCCAGTATCACTCAAATCAGTCTGCGGCAAGCCACTATGTGATGACTTGAGACAGGGCATGATTCAATACCAGGAGCTTCCTCGGATACCTGGCTTCTTAAGCTGGTATTGATAGATAATATAAGCGGTCACAATATCCAATTCTAAATAAAAAAACCCCCGATCTGCGCAATCTGAGTGGCGAAACTCTGCTCAGAATTATTTTCTATCATTTCTCTGGCATAGCACAGGATGCTATTTTTCTGGATACGAGGTAAAGAGCAAAGAACAATCTGTTTTAAGGGAGAGAAAAGGGGACGCCCAGACGCCGGACGGGAATAGCTTGGAACGGTTTGAGACACAGAAAATCAACGGGGAGGCTTTTTCACCAAGACTCAAGAGAGATTAAGAGTAGATGGCCTACAAAAAGAGGTAGAGATATTGGCAATTGTCTGCTTCGGGACGAGGTTTTAGAGCCGCTAGCTTTCACGGCGTCTTTACAGAATTCGTCCACTACGGTAAGAAAGAAGCACCCCTTTGAAGCTGGGTAGAACCGAAAATCATGTGTGCAAGACACAGTCATCAATGCATTTCATCAACCTGGGTATTCGTAGGATGACATGTATCACGGTTCTTCCGAAGTCACCTGCTTCCTCGGGCCTTTTCCTCGACTTGATTACGAAGCCGATTATCAACACCTTCTACAATCGTGAGATGCGTGGGAGGGAATGGGTAACACTTATTACACATTGACAGTGCTGTACAGTACTGTAACAAACATGAGGTGACGTAGTGTTGGTGCTTGGTACGCCAGGTATTGAATCAAGGGAAAACCCGGGGCGCGCCAAGTGGAGTGACTCCGGATCGTGCCGCTGCCCGCTGCCTTTTTGTACCGATGTCAGATCTGTTGAGATCGGAGTGGGAGCTCGCGAGGGCCGAGGGCGATATTACGACCACTTCGTACCTTCGTAACCTTTCACTCGCGCAAAGAAACCGAGGAGCGGAATTGCGCAACACCTGCTTAATCCAGAGGGCCAATAGAAGGCTCGGTTACGGAGATAAATCCAGTTGTACAACGTATTTGACAGCAAAAGGGCAAAAAGATGAAGTGGTTGGGAGCGAGAGCGAAGATGACGTCGCTGACATCCGACGACTGATTGATTCCATAAGCTGAGATGGAATTGTCAGGCGATGTCTGCACTGTACAATCGTACTTCTCTCGCTTCACATGGCTCTGTTCAAAGTAATCAAGTTTCAGCGATTCGGAGGATAGTGAGTAGGAACAATTTGGAGCGGGGTGTCTCGAACACTTTGTATTCTCCAAGCTGGAAACAGCGTCATTGTATCCCTCCCCCGCAATCGCAGATAACGGTACAGTACACAACCTAATCAGCTCGCATTGCATCAGGTGACCCTGCGTGCCACCTCATCTGCATCTCAGGACCATTAAAGTGATAGCTTTGTTTTCCTGGTGTTGGTGGGGGTGCAGGCTCAAGGAGAGTCGGAGAGCTGGTTTCGTGGGATTCATTCAGACAGGCTGTGGGATTTCCGGATGCGAGTTGGGCAGCAGTGAGGCTGTTCGGAGCTCATTGAAGCTGTTTGGATACGACTTCTCAAGGCAGCCCGTCGCGAAGGAGTGCTTGAAGGAATCCGACGTTGAGCATCTCATCGGAGACGGGCGGACACTTCCAGCTCTCACGTGTAAGAATAACCTTATCAACGATCATTCAATGTGACACTGTTTAGTACAGTAGTGAAACGTCCCACAGACCGAATACCTGTTGTACCAGTGAGAAATCTTCCAGCTGCAAAGAACACAACGGAAAAAGCAAATATGAAGGGAGATTTTTGCTGCACCCCGCGGAAGAGAAACGTGGAAGAGTGGAGAGAAGCGGATCGTGAGCAGTGTGCATGATTAGTCGTGCCACCCACCAGATAATCCATACTTTGTAAGATGCGGACAGTCCACAGGCGACCCACCAGACAGCCGTTAAGTAAGGTCAAAGTAAGGTCAAGCGGGCCATCGACCTTCAAGCGGCCTCTCACGGCTTGCCTAGAAACCAGTTGGTTGCACAAAACGAGGCAATTCACAGGCAACTGCAAGCATGGCAAGCAGGACATTTGTTTTTCAAGGGGCAGGTCGAAAAGTGATTTCTCCAGCTGCATTGATCGGTTGCGAGAGTTGCCAATTGAAGCGAGTTTCAGTGTCACTGATTGGAAGTTGCTTGCGGCTTGGGGGAGCTGCAGAATTGACAGCAGCAGAGCTCTGGGCGAGGGCGAGGCTCCACGACTTCTCTTTGACGGCCGGGCATTCTTCTCCCGGCCGCAGAAGCCATGCTGCTGTGAGCGGACCGCGGTATATACTTCCTAGTACCGAACAACGAGTAGCAGAGTGCCAGCGCGCCTAGCTCCAAAGGCAATATCTAGCCTGCAGCCTCGCTGGCCAAACGGAGGAGACCTTGTTGGTGATAGGCTGCAATGTGATGTTGGTGGTATAGCCTTGTAAGAAGGTTGACTTTCTTGGATTATCTTGGGGGAGAGGAGTTTGGAGTTTGGACCGGCTGGCAGGAGAGCAACTTCTAACCTCGTGCGCATTTGAGAGGATTTGAGACAGCATCCGCTTTTCGATTTGTCGGCCGCCAGGAGAGAGCGGAAACTTGCAATTATGTTGGCTGTAAAAGCGCGATCCGTTCAATTGAAGATACGTGAGAACAGATGATACTGTAGATGATACTTCGTCGAAAGCCAAGTCTAGAGAAGCGCTTGACTGGACTGGTTGGGGTGGGTAAGGTTGAACATGGGCGCTTCGTGAAAAATCGACAACCATCGCTCCCCCTCCATACTGTACTGTACAGTACCATTCTTTGGAACTCCCATGTTGCCCCATGTCGTCCCATGAATCCTGACGGCGGGGTATGAAAGCCTATGAGATCTTGATAACAAGGGGATTGCGATCCGGTTGGAGTGACGGGCGTGCAGGATGGCGCGAAGCTGCATGCCATTGGCTGTTCTTGGCCACCTGAACGAACCCACAGCACGATTCCTCGACACCCTCGAGCCCTCTCGACGGCTTGTGGCACCGCCAGAATTCTCGTGAACCCTAATGTCAAAGATCGAGTTAGTTACGATGATGCTATTCGTAGAAAGCCCGTACGACGTACTCTGGATTTGATGCTGGTTCTTATGGCCTCAGTGCGAACACATCTGACACGACTGACTGTCAGAAACGAGCAATCAATCATACCGTCGGGCAGCACAAGCTGGAGAACTGGAGATTCTGAGACTGGGGGAGACTACTGCCTTGGTTGTGAATCATTTTTGAGCTTCCCTACGCGAGGTGGTCGTGGTCGTGTTCGTGGCTGTGGCTGTGGCACAATCGGACTTGTTAGTCGGGGACTCACGTCAATACTATACGTACTGTACTTGTAGAATCCTTTGATGTCATTGTTGTTGGATGGAAATACCGACGGGGTCACGGGCAGCAGCGAGTTGGGAAACTACCGTACCTTCGTACTGCTGTTCTACACGAGTATCGAGAGACTTCAGAAACCATCTCAAAGGACTCTCGTCTGGTTGCCAGCCCAGCCACAGGGATGGCTAACGAGGTAAAGCCAACGGTGGTTGTCTCCTTAAGAGCGTACCACCCCATACTCATTATAATACAACCTTTGCAACCTCAATAATTTGCGATTTCTAATAGCCTTCCCAAAAACCCCTCACGCGCAATATACCCTATACGCGCAACAAATACTTGCCGAGTATATTTACTAACTGTCGATGAAAGCGAACTTAGTAGTAAGGTAGTAATTGCTTATTTTTCTTGATTATAGCATTACAGCTTTATAGCATAGCATTAAGCACCAAGCACCAGTTGCATGGTTTCTTTTTGCTCTTTACTTTGCTGTTGATAAGCAGAAAGAGAGGATGGAGGGGTATTTATAGGCAGGAAGGAGAAGGAGGAATAACTACTATCTATCTAGTATTCACTACTGTCGAGGTACTTACAACTGCCGAGTATATTCACTAACTGTCGAGGAAAGCTTAGCAGGTAAAGGGGGTGAATTAGGTAATAACTTATAAGATGGTAATTGTTGTTTTTATTCTCTTGATCATTCTTGGCCCCGGCAACTCCCGCCATGAGAGCGTGGAAAGGTATCCGATGAGGCAGATGGATCATGGACCAGGTCAGTCAGCCAGGGTTGCCATCGGGGATCTAAACTGGACTGGAGTGTTTGCGTGGCTGGGCGGTGCACTTACTCACTGGCTGACAGAGCATCTCGTTTCTCATATGGGTTTCTAGAGAGACGCATTTTGCAGTTGTATCTGGTGTATCTTGCAAGATGGGGGTGGTCCTTGGCCGTCGACATCGAGTTACTCGTTTAGTAACGTGTAACTGTTACTGTTACAGTTACTGTTACTACCGTTAATGGAAGGGAGAGGCAAGAAAGAGGGCCCGATTCCAGGCAGTGTTGGGCGAATTCCAAGATCCCAAGGGGCGACGACCAGTTACCAGAAACAGGCGCAGACGCCCAAAGGCTTCTCTGGCTTCTGGCTTTTCTGGCTTCTCCGACTTCTCTTTCGGGCACCCGCCAGCCCCACCAATAGTGAACTTGTACCTTCGTAAAGACGTCGCTGTTACGAAGTGTTGCGGTTGCGATCGCGATCGCGGTCGCTGCCGCTGCCGCTGTCGCTCTCGCTCGTCGACCGTCGGGGGTTCACTATACTCTACAGTATGTACTGTACAGTAGCAGTAGTGAGCACTTCTCTCATCGATGCTGGCTCACGTAACAGAGGGGTTGATGGTGGGATGCCCTTGTCCCACGCTGTCATCAATGTCACCATGTTTTCTGCTCCTCAGTACGTACTTACCTTCGTACTGCACTGTAGTGATTTTATACGCCAAGGTACCTTCATAAAATCATACTACTATACTATACATCGCTGCAACCTTCGTTTCGGGCGCGCGGGTAGAAATATGTATGGGATGGCGCGGGTATGGGCGTGGGTGGTATAGCACTGTATAGCACTGAGCTGAGCGTAACTTTCGTAAAGAGTCACGAACAAGAGCGTGGGTGAAAAGTGGTGCTACGGATGCCACCGCCACCACCGCGGTCCGAGTCCAAGTCTTGGGCCACACTTCATAACCCACCCCCCTCCAGATGCTGCACCTGCACTCACTCCAGTGCTCTCTTCTGGCTAACTCATCATTCCATATGCATCGCTCTCCAAACAGAAATACTCCACCTCCCACTCACCACTACCAACACCACCAACACCCATCTCCACATCATTAACAGATTCATTGATGCCAAATCGTCTCACAGACCTCCACGTTGATGTGCCGCCAACCCACTCCCATCCTACAACCAACCATGCCGAATTCGACCGTGGGACATCATCTTTATTGAACGACTCCATAAGTCCTCGGGGTTCAAGATCCTTCAAATCCTCAAGACGAAAAGGGAGAATCATTCAAATACCAGACATCGCCTAAAGCACCCATCCATCCTACCACTCCTCACTCCTCACTCCTCACTCCTAAATCCTATAGCTGGACCACCACACCAAGATGCCTCAGTCAATACGAAAATACAAGACTGATGTTAGCTCGAGAAGTACTGCAAGTTACAGTGACGACTCCGAAGACGACTCTCGAGGCTCGGGGAGTACAGCACCAACTTCTCTATACGGCAGTCCCTCGGTTCGTTACTGCAAACAAGAAGACAATATCTCCCCCACCACAACATGCTGTCCTCGCTCTTCAACCGAGACATATGCCTCAACCATAGCATCAGAAGAGGACCTTGACGAGCCCGAATCCTATGATCCCGAGTATGACGTCCCCGAATATGAGGACGTCGCAGACACCCCCCTCCGCCCATCCAACTCATCCAATTTCGCCGAATACTTCCCCTCCTCCAAACGGCTCGCGATCCGCCATGACGACACCGCCTACGACGGAAACATGGCCTTACGAGTCGATACCGAAGGCAGGAAAGGAAAGGGAGCCGTCCAACTCTTTTACATGCGCATGTACGACCTCAAAAAACGACACTTCTCGCTCCGCCGCTACGAGCGTTCCTCTGGAAAACCAGTCTGCGAATCCTCCCGCAAATACGCCAGATCATCCACCGAAAAGCGCCCTGCCCTCTCCCGCAACCTATCCAGTGCCTTTTCAAGCTTCACCAAGCCGTCTTTCAAGCGTACCAACTCCACTTTCTCAACCACAAGCCAGAAAGGTCGGTTCGAGATGAAGCGACAAGATTCTGGATATGCCTCGTCTTCTGATCATGATGATGAGGAGGACGTGAAGGAGAGCAAGGCGGAATTGATGCCTACCAATACTACCAAGCTTGAATTCTCTAACTACGCACAAGTAGAAGTCAAGCGTCGAGGCGCCAAATCGTCTAAGCGCTATGAGTTTGAATACTGGGGGTACTCCTACGCCTGGAAACGCGTTGTCAAGAAAGACGGTTCGGGCAAGGAAGTGAGCTACCATTTGTATAAGGGTGACTCTCTTACTGCAATGGCGCATATCGTGCCGGAGCTCAGGAGTACGAGCAAAATGATGGAGGAGCGGAGGAATGGCGAATGGGTGCCTCCGTGCTCGATGTGGATTTCGGATCCTAGCGTGCTGGAGGCACTCACTGATGTCGCTGAGTAAGCCCACCACACATCTCATCCCCCTGGCCAATTCTAACAGCTTCTCCTAGTGTTATTGTATCAACGGGTCTCATAGCCCTAATCGACGACTGCATCAAACGACACTTCAAACACAGAATCCACAAACACACACATAAACACCAAGTCGCCGTCCCGCTCACACCCTTGAATATGGAGTTCGTGGGTCCAAAGACAATGATGAATGCTCTTTTCAAGAGAAGGGATAGCGGAGCTAGTGCTAAGGAAAGAGAGACGAAGGGGAGTCCCTTGAGGTGGGGACGAGAGGTGGCTGCACACTAGTGCACATACCTACTTATATATCAACAACGTTTTGTACGACTGGAAACAGGCCGGCGACTCTCGGGGTGTAGAGTCGTCGGGAAATATACGTTTGTAAGAAAGAGAGAATACAGGACCTGCTGTGCAGGGATATAGGGATCATATACGATAATGGGCATGGATGGCGTTGGACCTGGGTCCTGGAAGGAATTGGGGGCTACACATCTCCATATCTTGGATGATCACTGGATCTGATGGACTGATTTCAACAACAGTTGTCTTCAATACCCATCATATTTTTACATAGGAGTATGTCTTTTAATGATGACGAGATGATCACGACCAGATTCAAGCACTTCCTTCACCAGTTGCCATGAAGCTGTAAATGCGTGACAAGAGATGGAATAAGAACCGAGCCACCTAGCATATGACATGTCCCCCCTCGCTCTTTCTGATAGAAAAAACATCCACGCCTTAATCCCCCAGCTCCACGCCTCTTATCCTCAACACTGAAACCCCGAGAAGCAGACGACAGTAAGAAAAGCAGCATTAAGCATAGCCTAAGTCCAAACCCCAGACCTCAAACCAAACTCATTTATAGAAATCCAAGAATCCAAGAGAAGCAAATCACTCAAGGGTTTCTTAAAAACACAGTCTCACCGCAAAACTATATATCAAAGTTTAAGCTCAAGGGATATTACATAGAATAGACAACCGCGGTTTGAAATTACTTTTTAACTCCAATTTCGAAAGCAGGAAATATTGTACTGTAGATATAAAAGCCATCTCGAAATGAACACCCTCAACGCCATAATGTCAGCTTTCAAGACGTTCAATTGAGGATCTTTGCGGTCTGCTTTTGGCATACCATTTTCCGTGGCCATCTTTCGCTTGTTATTGGAGGTTCCGGCTGCTCCGCCTGAGACCATAACCGAGAAAAAGGGGATGTATATATAAATATATATATACTCCGCCAACAAAAAAAGCTCCAAAAAATCTAATACCCAGGTGGGTAGTAGATGAAAACCAGACGAACTGAGTTTTCTCGTATGCGCACTGTTTGGCCTCTTTAACCCGGCGGGACTTCCATGCCTCCCCGATCGGGTGTTTTTTGGAAGGAGTGTATAACCATCTGCAGTGACCAACCACTGAGCCATCTGGGCTCGTCGGATGTTGATTGGATTTGTTGGAAACTACCGGCTTATTCGGTTATTTACGTAGATTACAGCATGGGTAGGTTTGGGGCGAGGGAAACGACAACTTGGAAATGACTTAACACTGTGCAAAGATATCTGGCAAACTGCATACTTATAGCATTGAATACCTTGTTTTAAAGGTAAAGTATATAGAAGACCGGAAGTATACAATGCCTGGAATATTACTGGAAACACAGCTTTCTCTGTTTTTGCCTACTTTAAGCGTGCCTTACCACCTTTAATGAGTGGACTGGGCAAAAAGATCTGTTTGCAACGCACCTTAGCCTAGTAGAGATGCTACGCGCTAGTAAGCTTGATTTCGTAAGGCTTAGCGTACTACGAAGGCACCCTCATCACCGATGGCTCTAAACCTTTACAAAACTTGACAGGAGACTGACAATGCTCTCTTACCAGCGCCATGGATAACTTAAATTCCATCATAGACGGTGTCGAAAGCCTCAATGTTGCGACCAGTGAGAGCACCAGCGATAACGGACATCGAGAGCAGGGACGCAAGAAGCAGGAGAACCGAACAGATTACTTGAGGTATGTATTAAAATCCAGCATCAGACATACTGGTCACGATTAGGAATATTTGCAGCTGATTTATTTTACCTATAGCTGGAACCTCCCCCGGATTTCCTGCAGCACCGTTTATTTCTCTTTGACAAGCTCAAGGCCGCATACGACGAAGAACTCAGCAGTAAGAATCCACATATGCTGTGATAACAATAAACAAGCACTTTCTCTAATTGAGTGTGAACAGAGAAGCCCCATGACAGGATTGAAATCGCCCTGTCCGATGGCCGCTTGGAGATTGGCACGGCATGGGAGTCTACTGCAGGACTCGTTGCACGAACAATTTCAAAGTCATTACTTGAGAGAACGGTCATCGCTGTGGTTGATGGAGAGCTGTGGGACTTAGAAAGACCTCTAGAGAAGAGCTGCAAGCTGGAGTTCTTAGACTTCGAACATCCCAAAGGTGCGCACGACAGAGATATATTCGACAGCAATCTTGTGCTGACAGTTTTATTATATAGGCAAACAAGTTTTCTGGCATTCGAGTGCTCACATTCTAGGAGAAGCTGCAGAGAGGAGATTCGGATGTCACTTGTGCAATGGACCACCAACAGAGGATCCGCCAGGATTCTATTATGACATGGGGAACATGAATGGGTATGGCCACTTGATCAGTCAACATGCGAGTAACGCTAATACGATATTAGTGTCAGCGTGCAGGAATCGGATTGGAAATATCTGGAGACTATCGCCAATCAAGCCATTAAAGAAAAGCAACCATTCGAGCGATTGCTTATGTCGAAGACGAACCTACTCGAAATGTTCAAATACAATAAGTACAAGGTTCATTTCATCCAAGAGAAAGTCCCTGATGGAACAAGCACTACGGTGTACCGCTGCGGCCCGCTCATCGATTTGTGTATTGGGCCACATGTACCACATACTGGTCGAATCAAAGCCTTCGCAATCTTGAAGGTATGCAAAGCACTTGTCCTAATGGCATCCAAATATGAACTGATATATAATGCTAGAATTCGTCTGCATATTGGCTTGGAATCCCAGCGAACGAATCTCTTCAGCGTATTGCTAGCGTGTCGTTCCCTGAAAAGAAGCTGCTGGAGGAGCACAAAAAATACCTACTGGAAGCTGCGAAGCGAAATCATAGAAAGATTGGGCAAGACCAGAAGCTTTTCTTCTTCGACGAGGTTTCTCCAGGTTCCTGCTTTTTTCTTCCACACGGGGCTCGCATCTACAATGCCATGTTAGATCTCCTGAAATCCGAGTACCGGGAGCGCAATTATGACGAGGTCATCACGCCTAATATGTACAAAGCCGACCTATGGAAGACTTCCGGTCATTGGGATCATTATGAAGACGGCATGTTCACATTCGAAGTGGAGAAAGTCAAATTTGGGCTTAAACCAATACTGCCCTGGTCATTGTAAGACTTTTGCCCACAGAGATGTTAGTTATAAGAACCTACCTATGCGTCTTGCAGACTTTGGCGTTGTTCACCGAAACGAGTTTTCGGGGGCATTGACAGGCTTGACCAGAGTACGACGATTTCAGCAAGATGATGCCCATATCTTCTGCACTCAAGAGCAGGTATGTGAGCATGTATTCTACTCTCTTACTAGTCATCTAATTTTGTTAGGTTGAGGAGGAAATCAAAGGCATTTTCGACTTCATAAGTTCCATTTACGGATTATTCGGCTTTACATTCAAACTCAAGCTTTCTACCAGACCGGAGAAGTACCTAGGAGATATTTCTACTTGGAACGAGGCCGAGACCAAACTCGCGACAGCCCTGGATTCTTTCGCTGCAGCAACCGGTGCTGTGTGGGAGGAAAATCCTGGCGATGGCGCCTTCTACGGTCCAAAGATAGATATCACCATGTACGATGCCCTTCGACGCGATCACCAATGCGGTACCATTCAACTCGATTTCCAGCTGCCGCAGCGATTCAATCTACAATACGTGACCAAGGAAGAGCCTTCCGGCCCCAACATCGTAACCGCCACCGAAAGCGAACTGCCTCCTGGGTACCGCCGGCCAGTGATGATTCGCCGGGCGATCTTTGGCAGCTTCGAAAGAATGTTTGGTGTTTTGACGGAGCACTTTGCTGGGAAATGGCCGTTCTGGCTCAGTCCTCGCCAAATTCTCATAATCCCAATCATGTCAGCAGTCAACGGCTATGTGCTGGAAGTGCAGAAAATCTTTAAGGAGAAGATGATGTATGTGGATGTCGACGTGAGCGGCAATACTTTGCAGAAGAAAATTCGCAATGGGCAGATTGAGCAGTATAATTTTATCTTTGGTAAGAAATACTGTTCGCACCCTTGGAGTCTCGTAAGGCTGACTGACGTGCGTAGTTGTTGGTGCACAGGAGCAAGAGTCGCGTACAGTCAACATTCGAAACCGGGATGATCAGACTACCCAGGCCAAAGGCAGACTCATTCCATTGCAGGAAGCAATTGACAAGCTCGTCATGTTGCGAGATGAGCGAAGGCTGATCAATGCCATTTGAAGCTACCATTTTCAACTCCTATGCGCACCGTCCAATCAATGCTATCGTTGACACAAAACATTAGCGCTAAGGTTGAAGTACATGAGGGTAGATAAATCGACTATCTTAAATATTATCTATTGCTGCTATAGCGTCGCCGGATATCATAGTGACCATTCTCTAGACTCCGGACCCCTCAACAGTCCTCTGATTTTCTCAGCCTTTCTTTTTCCCATCCTCGCCATTCCCTATCCTTGCTTTATGTAATTTGAGATTCTCAGTAATTATATCGTGAGTTAGAGTCAAGTGATAATGGGTTTTAATGCAGGTTTATTCGAAGCTATTTAAAGAGCTTGATAGCGATCAAATCAGGGCAAATTTATTCCCCAATTCTGAAACTGTGGAAGTCTAAATTAGGACGAACCCGGCAGCTATTAAGATTGTCGAAGAAGCTTGTGGTAGTTAAACCCTCCTCGGAATCTACCTACAAAACGTTCTCATATTAGCACAGTCCCGACTCACTGCCACCACCCCTCATTACTTTGACGCAATCCTTCTTTACAAAGAAATTAACCAATCTCATTTCATAAAAACATCCCTAAGCGAACAATAGTGCACTAATAACATACCTAGTGGGAGGAATTTTTCTGCTGCTGCCTTTGATAGTCTTAGGAGGATCCGGCCGTGTTATCGCATTATATAAAAAAAATTGGTCTGATACTTGTTCATGGTGCTGTTAGGTAGAGTTAATGAGGTAAAAATATTTGCAAGAGAAGGTATTAAGCAAGCTTCGTATCTGCTGACTCTATATTAAGGGATATTGAGTATATTGTCAATAGTCAAGGCACGTCACAATTATATAGATGTATCCCTTTTACGCTATATGAGCCCCTGGCCTAGGTCCAAAAAAATAACCGAATGCAAGCACTTTCTATACGAGCAATGGCTACCTTGACCTGGCAATGAGAGCTACTACCAAAGCCTCTTTTAATATACAGGAGTACAATGTATACGAGTAAACTCTCCTTTACAGATATAAATACCCTTATGCTCGCTTCTTCAAAGCTGGTATAGGTTAATAATCGTTAAATCGAGTAAAAAGGCCCTACTATCCCCCACAATCATACCTTCCCCACTTTTAGGGGACCGTGTGTACTGTACTGTATATCTTTATATCCACGGTTTCTATCCGCTTTAGCGAGATTGGTCGGGCCGAGCCGAGTTACTCCGGCTGCTGCCATAGCTGCCTTATGAGTTTCGAAACGAGCCGTCAGAATAATCGTACCCGTTTCCGCGTTAAGCGGGATCTCGAGTAATTCTACTGCGAGGAATCTTGTGCTTTAAGCACGAGGCAATCCCAGATTCGATCGTGTCCATTCCCTCAAACCTTCAATTTACGAGCGTCTGTGGTTGATTCCTTGGCTACTCACACATTCTGGCATTCTGGCATGTCGCCCAGCGGCCCAAGGAATACAGCAAGCCTGGCTGGATCTGATCGATGCTATGATGGCCTCTGCGGGGTAATTTACCGGACTTACACTCTATGAGTCTATAATCATAGCCTGCTAATCATATTCAGCTCGAGGGCTCCCGTACAGGACACGAAGAACGACGTTCTCACAATTGAGGAGGAGGTACTCGGGGGTTCGTAAGTAATTCACTGTCTTGACGCGTACAGATGATTAATTCGTCCTCAGGCTCTTCAATGACCCTGCATGGCAGAGGACCTTCGCAAATTACAGGAAGACACTAACGGATCGAGAGTATGCTGAAGTAGCCCGCTACACAAGTGTTGACGACGCAATTTCAGCAGCACAACTCATGCGAAGAAAGTTTGAGGGCCGGAAGTCTAATGTTATCATGGATAAACTTTCTCCATTTTTCAGCCAAGTCAGGGGGCTAACTGATGTTCTGGGTCTTTTTGCCTCGTCAGAGCCTGCGGCTGTGGGGCTTGTGTTTGGAAGCATCACCTTTCTCTTAGAGGTGAGTGTTCTCGTTTTTACATCTTACTTGAATGCTTGAAACTTACTGGCGCGAGCGGTAGCTGGCCTCACACCGGGCCCGGGTCGTTGACCAACTCTTGGAAAGGATTGAGACAATAGGAGAACTTATTCCGAGATTCGATACTTACCCGAAGCTGTTTCCAGATGCGCCTCGACTCAAGAGTGCCCTCATATTGATCTACTCAGACATTATCGCTTTTTGCGCCAAGGCTAATACTTTTTATAAGAGAAATACTGCGGGTAGGTATAATGTCCACCTTTTTCAAAACATATTCCCCGTCTCTTTCAAATGGCCTCCAACTAGTATTGCGGAGCCAAGCCAGACTCAATGACCTTCATATGATACCTTGAATCATGCGAAATGATCTAAAATCACGTCCAGTCAGCCTTATTACCTCTCCCTTTCGCCGTGGATTCAATGAAGCATTTGAGAACATCATTGCAAATATGCGCCGCCATAAACAACTCGTTGAAGACGAAGCCCTCGCATCGCATATGGAGGCTGTATCTTTATTCCAAACGGAAGCTCGACACTTGTTTAGTATTGTGCAGGTGTCAAGAAAGGGTGACGATGATGGTGCATCATATGGATTGATTCCATATCCGCCAAACTCTCGCTTCCGCGAACGAAACGACATTATTGCTGCAGTTCATGCTGCTTTGGCAGGGACAGAAGGTGACACAACTCGCCAACAGTCTGTTGCATTATATGGAATGGGCGGGGTTGGAAAGACACAGATTGCATTGAGATACGTCTACGAATTCCAAGCCAGCTACAAAGCAGTCTTTTGGATCAGTGCCGATACCATATCAAAGCTTTCCCAGGGATATACGGAGATCGCAAAAACACTCGAACTCGAGGCGGTCAATCTCTCGGATCAGAGTGAGATTGTTCGAGAGGTGAAGAGGTGGTTTCGACAAACCAAAGACAGGTGGCTTCTTATCTTTGATAATGCAGACGACCTGGAAGCACTACGGACATTCTGGCCCCCTGCTCGAAAAGGTTATATACTCGTCACAAGCCGGGATCAATCCACCGGGAAATCACCTGCGAGTTGTGGTGTTGCTGTCTTGCCGATGAGCATACCAGAATCAATAGCGGTATTCTTCTCGCTATTGGATAGGAAGATTAAAGACCATCCTGCTGAAGATTCTCAAGACGCAACCGATTTGGAAGCTGCACACAAGCTTGTCAAGGCATTAGGAACACTACCCCTCGCTATAAGCCAAGCAGCTGGATACATTTCCAGAACTCGGTGTTCCATTTCGGACTATTTGACGCTATTCTCCGAGATAGGTGATAATTTCATATTGTTGCAAAATTCTAAAGATGTCGACTTCTTCTACGAGCGAACAATCGCTACGACTTGGGATATCACGCTTAGTCGGCTTGAGGCACAAGAACCACGAGCAGCAGAACTACTTCGTATATTGTCGTTCTTTGATCCCGACGGAATACCAGAATCTCTCCTAGTTGAAGGGTCGGTTTCATTCACTGGTGAAGAGTCTGGTCCTGCATTCCTCCGACAACGAGTGCTCTACAACGACGTGATTGGGGCTCTCGTCCAAATGTCATTGATCGACCGTCAGAGTAATACTCTTACGATTCATCGAATGATCCAAAAAGTTGTACTTCATCGAATGGAACCAAGTACTCTCCAGGCAAAGTTTGCCATTGCGACCGCAATGGTGTGGCAGGTGTTTCCCTCCTCAGACAGTTACTCCCTATGGCCACGATGGCCGGAGGCGGACCGGTACTTACCCCATGTGATGAAGCTAGAGCAGAACATTAGCCTCTTCACCCGTACCCCCGAGTCGGATCACCTGGCAGCATTGTTTGTTGAATGTGGGAAATACCTCAGGGAACGCGGCTTGTTCAATTCTTCGATCAATGTTGTCAGCATTGCAAGAGACATCCAGGTGGCACTCCACGGTCAGGACAGTGTCCCTTGTGCTAGCTCGTACTACGGTCTTGGATGTGCCTTCCTCGAGTTGATGAGAATTCCAGAAGCTATTCGGAATTTCAGAACTGCTGGGGAAATCCAAGAAAAGTTGTTGGGCAAAATCAACCGTGCGACTGCGGATTCTTTCAATGATATGGGAATCGCGCTACATGAGTCTGGAGACCTGGAACAGGCCGAGAAATGGTATCGATATCGATTGGATGTCTACACCGAGCTTCTTGGTCCCGATGACCCCTTCACCCTTAGTTCCCTCAACAACTTGGCTATGATAGCACTTGGGAAAAGTGACCCAGAGAGTGGGGTGCAACTGACTCGAAAATCTCTTGCAGGTCAAATCAAAGCATTTGGGCCGGACCACCCTTTCATTCCAAAGACTCAAAATTACCTCGCATACTGTCTTAGAGCAGTTGGAAAATTGGATGAGGCAGAAACACTACATCGACAGGCGATATCATACCAGGAAGTGAAACAAGGTCCTCGACACGTAAACACCGCAACCTCGCTCAAGGGGCTGGCAAACGTACTTCACGACAAAGGTATCTTGGATGAATCTACCGACATGTATTACCGCATCGTCAGTATCTATGAAGAATCTTTACCGCCTTGTCATCCGGACCGTTTCGGCTCGTACAGAAATTTGATTATCCTGCTCTGCAAGCAAGACCAAATACCCGAGGCTGATACGTTTGTTCGCCACGTGGAGATGGTGATGAGTCAGGATAAGGAAACATATCAAGTGAAGGGGAGGGAGATGATTGACAAACTCAAGAGCCTGGTTGCGGTGGCAAGAAGCGATCGCCCTGCACTGATGAGATATCCGCTAGAAGGTGATTTTACGAAGCATCAGCACTAGCGTGTTGATGCCTCGTAAATGCCAATCAATACCTTGATATAGGAATCTGGGTAGAAGATAATTACCCCCAACAGAATTCGCAACAAAACTATTAGTGGAGTTAGCTAATAGTGCAATCCAATTAGTCTCGGGTGTTGGGGAAAGGAGGTACGGTGTTTTCTCCTATATATAATTCTCGGTCTCTAGTTAAATCTCCATGAAGATCGCGCGAGTACGGCAATATATTGCATTGCAGCCTTTGTTTGCAGATCTACGAAAGAACTCTGAAATGTTTGCATTCTTTCAATTGTTACAGACTCGAGGAGAAGACGCTAGGGCCAAAATATAATGCGTTCTTCAAGGTTCTTAGTAGATTTGGGAGTCCGTATATTTAATAATCTTCTCACTAATCAGAATTTGTTCCTCTCTATAGTATCTCTTATTAGCAGTAGATTCTAACACCCAAGTAACCTTATATTATATAAATAAATACTATACTTGATATCGTGTTAATAGTATATACCAAGACAATTTATATAAGAATAAAAACCCAAAAAAATTAAATAATATATTAACGGTAATAAACAAACTAAAAGAAAAAGTTAATAACAATAGTATTTTACTGTATCAAAAAGGCAAGTAGGTATAAAATATCGACTTGGAGCGATATTTCAAACCCGGGGTGAAAGAGGTTAAGCTGTAGGGGAGAGCTAGGCAAGGAGGCGGCTGTAGCAGAGCGGATATTCTATTAAAAAAATTACTTGTTTAAATATAGGGGAAAGGAGTTGGCGGTAGCGGCGGCGGTAGAGCAAATATATGGTTGTTTCAAGTAAGAATACCTATTTAAACTTAAAGGAGGATGAAAATCAAGGGGAATGGTGGGAGAGGAGGTGGTGGTGGTTGTGGCGGTTAGGAAGTGGTGGCGGCGGTGGCGGTAGTAGTGGAAATATAGAGTCACTTTAAGTAATATCTTTACCTAAAGAAGTAGTGGAATAAGTGAGAGAAGCAGTATGGGATTCAGATAGTATTATAATAAGCAAATGCATTGAAACCTTCCATTGATTCCAGGAATTGCGCTCTTAGCAAGGATCTAGCTCCCTATCATTCCTGCGTCCCAGAAAGTAGGTTAACAAAACTCTCTAAGCTCAATAAAAGTATGTTTATATTGCTCATAGATGTAGCAGGCGTACTGACACATAATGTATAGGCGTAGGGGAAGCGCTGGCTGTGGTAAAGACATGGGGGATTGCCTTCCCAGGAGATGAATAGTAGTGACGAAGGATTGACCGAGCCCTAATTCAAGTTATGGAAATGGTAGAGCGAGGATAGTAGCCCCAGGAAGTTCTGAACCGGATGAACAGAAGCAGTGCCGGAAATTCTGGATGAGAACAGTGCACTTAAAGTGATTGTAGTAGGTACTTGTACTTTGGCACATGTGGAAAAAAGGGCTGGGGCGGCTGTGTATAGAGTCTCGATAGTGTATGAAAATTGGCAAGATCACAGGATGTTTGAGGTTGTTATGGTTGAGATGCCTGAAGTGGATTGAAGAGGATTAATGTAGAGTGACTTATGAGACGAGACTTGTCTACGGAGTGTGCTTGCCTCGAATCTGGAGGGAAAGAGTGGACTTGTAGTTGGGTTGGTGGGGGAGGTAGATGCTCAGAACCAGGACACAGAGTAGTCCACCCTTGAGAGCCTGGATGAGGATCTCCGGATTTGTGAATGGAGCAATATCGTACAATTGGCTTTGGAAGATTAGCATATGTGTAAAATCCTGTCTGGCGGACGATGTATGTGCAGAGCGGAACTACGTGTTCGAGATGAGTCGCCCACTGGGCAATTGGGGAACACAGCACTTTGTGTCCAGTGACAATTTTCCATTATGAACCTAAAATACATCTAATTGGGTCACCAGTCTTCCCATTAAAAGAGCTTCGACTTTTCCCCCTTTCTGTAGAATTTCTTTCCCAGCTGGCAAGCACAGCAGAGCATTTGCCCTCTTTAAGCTGCCTACTCTCGAGCTCTGCTGACCACCAGTGCTACTTGCATGCATAAGCCCATCCCTGCCGAGAATAACCATAGCTCGATGATACTCTGCTCTCTGGGGATCAAGTCGGAACTCGTGGTCTAGAATCACCTGGAATTTAGGAAGCCCTGAAGGTGAAATTCCGGATGCATGATGCAGTGAAGGCAAAACAAAGAGATGAAAGGTAACTATAGCAGACACTGGGTTACCTGGGAGTGAGAATATGACCTTTAATGACCTCTCCCCTGCATTGCTCTTGACTGGCACAGTAGCAAACGTGGTTGGCTTGCCAGGCTTCATCGAGACTCGTCCAAAATGGATTGTTCCTCCCAATGACCTCTCAATTGTTGGCTTTAACAGGTCCAGCTCGCCCATCGATACTCCACCAGAGGTAATGATAACATCTACCTTGCGTAGCGCGTCTCTTAACGTCTCCTCCAGGTTCCCAGGTGTGTCTTTGGCAATACCAAGATCAACAACTTCAAATCCACAGCTGCTAACCGCAGACAGCAGAGTTGGTCGATTGCAGTCTCGAACTTCCCCCAAACGCAAATCTCCAGGCTTGCTATGCTCTACAATCTCATCACCAGTTGATAAGACACCTATTCGTGGTCTCTTGTAAACCATGACTTCAGCTCTACCAACCGAGGCTAGGAGACCAAGCTCCCCACCAATAGCAGAGATTTCCTCTCCTTTCCGGAGTATGACTTCTCCCTTCTTGATGTCACTCCCAACCTCTCGGATATTCTCTCCTCGCTTCACACCTTCCGCGAGAATTTCGACATCTTTTTCTTCCTTGCCGTCCTCGGTCATAGCTGCCAGCACCGTATCCTCTACCATCACAACCGAGGTAGCACCAGGGGGAAGCGGAGCACCTGTAGTAATTCTGGTAATCTTCCCAGGCTCCAAAGGTGGAATATCGCCTGGTGTGGCATGGGATATTGAAGCTACAGGGAAGACGCCTTTGCTAGAGCTGCCATCTTCGGGGGCAATCACTGCATAGCCATCTACAATACTCGCCCGATAAGCTGGTACAGCCTCAGTTGCCGTAACATCTTCAGCAAGAACACAACCGACCAGAGAACCATTGACTCTGGCTCTGACCGTAATGGGTGCCGGGGTGTGCTCTTGGACGAGCTTCAGAGCCTCTTCGACGGAAATCATAGGATATGGAGACGATCGGTTCCGCCTCGTGGGTCCCAAAGCCGGATCATTTGATCTGTGATTATTGGTAGGGGCTGTACGACGGACAGGCATGGCATGGCCATGACCATGGGAATGCCCCTGGTGAGAATGATCTTGAGAATAGCTGTGGCTGTGAGAATGACCAGCGCTAACGCCTGCTTCCTGCTCGAGCCTCTTCACTCCTCCAGCATGAAGAGATCTTGAATCGGCTCCTGCTGCTTGAAGGCATGCATGCGGCAATAACTTCAAGATAGATTGCAGGCTTTCCTTGGCACCTTTGGGGGATCCAGGAAGTGTGATGATAATGGTCCTATTCCGGACTCCGGCAACCGGTCTCGACATGAGAGCAACTAGCAAAATGTTAGAAAATATCTCCTCAAGACTGACATGGACTTACAGGGAGTAACGGCCAGTGAAGCCGCAAGCATTCCATGTACAAGTCCAGGGGCTTGCTTATGCAAGAGAGGAGTGACTGCCTATGGATCCATGAGTAATTCTTCTTCTAACAAGTCAAGACTTACAGACCTCAGGAGTACTATCATGAACCGCAAATCCAGTGCCACCAGTGGTAATTATGACATTAACGGCATCTTCTCTATCAGCCCAGCTAACAATACTCCTCTGGATATCAAGCACCTCATCTCCCACAATCTTAGTCTCTACCACCTCCCACTTTCCTCTCTCCTGCTCAAATACATCTTCCAGAATCCCACCTGAAGCATCAGCTGAGGGATCCTTCGAAGCAGTCGTTGAAATGACTAGAATTGCTGCTTTCAAAGTTTGGGTTGCCATTTTGTTTGCATGAGGTTGGAGAGCTCGCCCCGCGGCGATTCGTCCACTTCAACGTCAAGCTCCCGTAGATCGCGTCTTTCCAACCTTTGTTTTCCCCACGGTTACAGTACCTACTTTCCAACCTTGGAACGACAGCAATGGTTCGAGTCAAGCACCGCTATTTACTGGTCAACATACTGTATCCGGAGCTGGAGAATGTCAAGGGAAGGACTGATGTTCCGGATTTAATTGCGTTCAATCAGCCTACGACCGATGCTTTGGACCAGCATACACTGCTGAAGGGAATAAAGGGAGAGGTGTCAAGTCTGTTTGGTGACTATGGAGTCGGTGCTGTAGCAGGCAGTCTTCAAAGTAATTAATTACGTTGCGATTTATTTTCATATATATTGCTAATTTTGTTTTCAGTAAAATACTTGTCTCCGGCAACATCTACCTTCATTCTCCGGGTATCGCGTGCACATTACAGAACTGCATGGGCTGCCCTGTCACTCATGAACACGGTCCCTGTGAAGAATGGCAAGAATTGCGTATTCAGAGTTGTGCGAGTTAGCGGCACGATCAGGAAAGCAGAGGAGGAAGCTATTCGCAGAGCAAGAGAGCTAATATTGAAGGCTCGACGAGAGCTGGCAGAGAAGGGCCAGGCGGCACTCGAGGGCATATTTGCAGGAGACACTGAGGCGGAATCTACGAGAGATATCTTGATGGTCGACAGGTCAGAAAGCGAGGGCGAAGAAGATTTCGGTGATGAAGATGGATGAGGGTATCATTGATGCTTCCTAACGACCTTTATACCACTTCCACCAGCAGGCATTGGTATAGGCATATCCATATCATCGTCCTCGTCCAAATCCATCGGATCCTTTGACTTCTCGGCCTCATTCCGCATCCTGGCTTGTTCTACCCATTCTTTCCGATCCTTGTCGTCAAATGCGTCTTTGGCATCAATCCACCGTTCCTGGACATCCTTTACATCCATTGTGGTTGTGCCCTCTCGCATTGCGACTTGCCATACGGTATCATTTGCCCCTTCAGCACCACCAAATGCGTATCCACCGGCTCGGTCTATGATTTGCAGCAGATGCATCATACTACGTTTGTCCTCCACCGCTAATGTTTCGAAACCTACCAAACCAAAGCTCTCGACGAGCTCCACAATCGCCGTATTTAATCCTTCGAATTTGGACCCTTGCATAACGGATGATTCTTCTTGGAGATGTGGGAGGAGATATGAGAGGTCTTGGACTTCAGTGTAGAAATCCAGGTTGAAAGGCAGAGGCGCATATGAGGAGAGCTTGTCGATTTTCGTCAGAACATTGAGATGTGGGAGGTCCATTTGCAGCATCGCTCGCAGAGACAATATCAAATTCGAAATGTAGAGTGATGGGAGGGTTAGGCAGTATGAGTCGGAAAGATGGAGAACTACGAGCTATGTAAGAGTTAGCAGATACTCTGCAGAGAAATTTGAAGCAAGCGCACCCTATAGCCCAGTTTTTGCAACTTGAAGAAAATATTCCGTAATGACGAGTGATGCGTGTATAGCTCTACCTGGCCAGGACAGTCAAATAGGACGTAATCCTCTCCCAGTTCGCTGAGTCCCTTCTCCAGCCACTCTATGTTATTCTCTAGCTCTTCGAGTGCGTATAGCACGCCTCCATTCGGTCCCAAATCATCTTCTTCCATGATCTCCTCAAGCTTTATTAGGTCTCGCACATCGATGGCGCATTCGTAGGAAGTGTGGTCATTCGCAGGGTCCAGGTTTACTATTGAGCATTTTCGACCTATTGCCGACATAAACTGCTGCATTCCATCGCAGTAGGTACTCTTGCCAGCTCCAGGGCTACCGAGGACAAGTTGTGCGAAAGGCATCGCGGCGGACTGTCCTCGAGAGAGTTTCTCGTGGTGGGGTGAGGGGCAACTTTGACGAAAACTGCAGCGGTTTATAGATGTTCCTAGGAGGTTATTGAATTAGTATCCGAAGTATCAGGCTTGGATATAGCCCAAGGTTTGAAAGTGTTCAAAATCTTCTCGTAGACTGTGTTTGAATACGGTTTCTGAGGTGATCTTATAATTACTGGAGCTTTATGATATCCTCCAAATGCTCTTTCGGGTCAAGTCCGGGCGGTGAGATATGGCAGATGCTCGACTAGGAAAGAAAACATCGAGGCTTTAACAACAGCATTCTATTGCAACCATTTGACTGGCTGAATTGTTACAAGATGGCCCCAGGTATATTCTTCCTTCCATGAAGCTCTCGTTGGCCCAGGACCACAGAGATGGACTTGTGCTAACAACCCTACAGCAATCCAATTCGAGCTCTCTGAACCACCCACTGACGCGATCTCGTCACTCAAATTCGCGCCGGGCTCTCCTACACGGTTGTTGGTATCTTCTTGGGATAAGAATGTCTACTTGTATGATACGCAAGACCAAGAAGCGGGTGGAAAGCTGATTAGGAAGTATGAGCACCGGGCGCCAATACTCGATGTTTGCTTTGGAGCCGACGACAATGAGGCATTCAGTGCCGGACTAGATTGGGCAGTAAAAAGGTACGCTTCCGAACAATGGCTGTCGCTAGAAAAATACTGATAAATTTCTGCAGAATAGACCTCGAGACAGGCGAGCAAACTGTACTTAGTAACCATGGGGCAGCAGTCAGGTCTGTTGTTTATAACAATGAGCACTGTAGGTTCCTCTCTATCTCTCGATATGCACTTACTGACAACGTCCCAGCCTTACTTATCTCCTCCTCCTGGGACTCGACCCTCCACTTCCACTTAACAGCTCACCCTGAGAAACCCCACATGACCATTACTCTCCCCGCCAAACCCCACTCCCTTTCAATCACCCCCTCCAAACTCGTTGTCGCCATGTCTTCCCGCCTAGTCTATATCTATGAACTCGCCTCTACCGCCCTACTAGCCTCGCAAGCAAATGGTTCAGCAACAGAAGTCAAGCCATGGCAGCAAAGAGAGTCAAGTTTGAAGTTTATGACTCGAGCTGTAGCATGTATGCCTAACGATGATGGTTATGCAACCTCCAGTATCGAAGGCCGTGTAGCTGTTGAATGGTTCGACCCCTCTACTGCATCTCAAGCACGCAAGTACGCCTTCAAGTGTCACCGTCAACCAGATGCCTCAGGAGATGGTACTGATGTCGTATACCCTGTCAATGCATTGGCTTTCCACCCTGTTCATGGGACCTTTGCTTCTGGTGGTGGAGATGGTGTTGTGGCTTTATGGGATGCTGTTGCGAAGCGAAGAATCAGGCAGTACCAAAAGTGTTCGGCAAGTGTGGCTGCTGTGGCATTCTCAAGCGATGGCAAATACTTAGCTATTGGCGTCTGTCCCGGATTCGAGAATGGTCAAGAGGAGTATACTGGAGAGGGTGCTACGCATGTATTTGTGAGGGAGCTGAGTGCGACGGAGGCGAAAGGAAAGGGACCTAAGTAAGGATGTATGATTTGATTGTCGTTTAGCAAGGCGTTTTGGTGGAGAAAACTGAATTTATACACCTCAATAACTTGCAATCTCGCTTTCCTCGTTCCCTCAACCTGCTCCCGCCTCATCCTGAAAAACTTCGGCTTAGTGATCGAGGTGAATATCAACCATCACTCTCGCGATTCACATGAACTTGAGGATCACGAAGTAAGTGGGAGACCTGGCTTGCTTAATCTCTGGTATGTGATCGTTTTACTATTATTATTACTATTATCACTACTAATACTACTACTACCCTATATTCTTACCTTATCACTTTTAGCATCATCATTGGAGGTACCATTGCCATCACCAATGTCATTACGACTATTTGCTTTCCTACCCGGGAGAGGTCCTATCACATCTTACCACCACCTCTCTTTCCAAACCTCGAACGTCATAGCCACAACACTGGGAACTTCCCACCCCGGAAACCATCCTTTCGCGTTATGCAAGCTCTTCAAAATCTTTCCGTGCAACTCATCCCCCTCACCATTTAAACCCCACCCTTTACCCTCAATCGCTTTCGCAACAAGTCCATTCTCCACCAACTTGAGGACACCACCTCCTGGCATCCGTCCTCCATCCGCAAACACCACCAAGAAGACCTCTTCAACCCCAGTCCATTTTCTTAACTCCGTTCCAAAAGTTGCAGGGTCCATATTGTGGACCCAAACCGCCAGTCTCCTGATTTTGGCTCCTTCCCCTCGTTGCTCCCTTAAGTGCATGGAAAGCTCCAAAACAAATGTAACAACATCAGAGGGATACCAGCAATGCTGTATATACAGAGTATCTACCTTTGGGTTGAAGACAAAGGCTTGTGGGAAGCGTGGACCTTGGATGGTAATATATTGGGGGAGGAACTCGGCTCTTGTCTCATGATTTGTGGACAAGAGCGGGAGAGGATATTTCAGGGCGTGGAAAGTATGAGGAACAGAGTTGTTGTTGTCATTTGGTGGCTGCCATCTAAAATGGATGATACGGCTGAGGTTGGTCGTCTGGGCGAAATGCCAAATCTTTAAGCGAATTTCTGCTGGAAGGAGGGGGAAAAGATGGAAGGCCTTTAAGGAGTTCATCGCAAATGTCCCCTTCTGGGATTTGATTAAAAGAGCAAGATAATTGAAGTTTGGATTTTGTAAAGTTGTACGAGGATGTCTGAGTCGTGTCCCTGCAGCCTGCGTAATGCACCTTGCTGGGGCTGCTCTTAGCACATCACCTGATGTCGAGCCTCCAGCCCCCAATTTCTGCAAATTTTCCCAGTCGGATTGAGCTTTGCCGTTCTACCATCTTGTATAGTTTTAGGTTACATAACTTTAGCAAGGTGTGCCTTGGCTAAGTTGGTTTTGGTGATTCCACGCCCTCAATATCCAAGCGCCCGTAGTCTTCGAGATCCAGACACATCCTGAGCATCCAAGTCCTCCAGACTTTTGTACTTTGAGCATGGGCTCAAGTCAACAAGACCCCAGATCTTGACTCAAATCTCCACGGTGAGTTTTTGAAAGAACATGAACTCCCCAGTTGCTGAAATAGGCAGAAGCTGCGAAGGAGTTGCAGGTTCCGTTTCGGCTTTGGTGTTTTTGGTGTCTAGGGTTTGCTGGAATCTGGAATCTGGAAGGCAACTGTAGATAGGAAGGCAGGTTATCAAAATGAAGCTGGCAGTTCCGCCGTTCGTTAGTGTTTTGTAGTTGTGGAGGAGGCTGGTCGTGTTGGTTCTGTACACTTTTTTTATAAAAAAATATGGTAAGATGAGAGTGCATATGTCTATAAACATGACTGTAAATTGATTGGATTTGCAAGAAGAGCAAATTTCTCTGAGTAATGGTGATGGTTGTTGTTGACATCTAGAATGAGATGGGTAGTTTTCTACTTTTGAGCTCAAAAAAAGCAGTCTTAACTGTCTGGCAATTCAGTTTTCGAGGGTTAAATTTTTTCAATTTTCTCCAAGGGTAACTTGGCAGCCACATTCACTCGCGGGCATATTGCTCACAAATCACGACCAAAGCTACATGCATTGTTGCTAGGTCTACATATCCTTATCAACAGCAACTTCCTCAAGCACTAACTCCCTCTCGAATCTCGCCACGAGACACTTAAACACTGTAAGATTATCGAGGAAGGCCGGTTCGTTGGCCAATTCTACTTTAATACCAGTAGAGACACGGCCTCATTCACTTAAAACCACGACTATAGTTGGATAGAGTTGTTGTTGGATGAGTTCAACTTAGTTGGGGGAGTGCTAAGTGCGCAGCTTGGTGATATCTTCTTGTCTGGGCCTGGATGAAACCAACCTTACCATTCGATGGTTCTGTAAAGACTGGCTTATAAGTAGCAACTTGAAGAACTGTTTATGATAGCTGAAGTTCAAGGCCGAGAGGAGGACTGAAACAAAAAAGGCAAACCCGAGACCGAGGCTTCGGGTGTGACTTGGATTAAGGATAGAGACCAGCTACCGCCAGGAGAAGATTGGTTTGAAAAGCGTGGGAAGTGACAAAGGCTAGAACTGGTGTTGTCTTCTTGATTAAGGGCTTTGGCACAGACTAGCAAGGTTGAGAAAAACAACTCAAGAAATCAGGGTGACAGGGTGGCACTTGTCAGGGAAGATATCTAGGAGAGGGATGCCTTGAAACTGGCAGAGTGGGAGACGGGAAAAGTTCTCTGTGAAAGGCCTAGCTTACTGAGCCACACTTCGAGATTTGGGCTCTAAAAATCCATACAGGACTTCAAGGTAATCATGTTCCAGTTCCAGGTGTCTAATTGAGCTGAATATTCAAGGTAAGGTTGGTAATTGCTGTTAGGTGAATATCTATGTTGTGTTTGAAATTTCCGCAATTCACATCTTAACAATGCCCAGTATATCCTTCTCCTATGTACACAATTCCCCCCTCCCCTGAGACCCCTGAATTAAGCGAAGCTGACGGGCACACTAATAAACCATTTTCGATGGATAAATTTTGATAACAATTTCTCCCAAGGCTCAGATTTGAATTTTAATTATTACCTAAGCAGCAGCCTAAGCGATAGCTTAATAAAGTTGGCAGCTTACCTTTAAAGTAAATTCTCGAAAGTATTGTGGTTTACGCGTGCAAAGTCTATCAACCGCATATCGATCTTTCCGACTCTCAACCTCTATATTCTGCAGAGAATCGTGACAAGAGCTAAATACTAGCTACTAAAGGTCAGAGATCTATCTATTATAAACTCTTTATCTAGTTGCTAACTCGATTTAAAGGCAAGATAGCTTCTACACCTGTCACAAATCCCATGGCTCAACCCACTACGTCCTCCGAATTCACCCTCTTCAGCAACCTCCCGGTGGAGCTACGTAACAAGATATGGTCCTACTCTCAGATTAATCGGGTACTCACATGCACTCGCTTTAATGAGAACTTCTTTCAGCTATTCGGGCCCCCAATCCCCCTCCTTAAAGTCTCGCGCGAGGCTCGATCCGAAACACTTCGCAATTACACTCTAATTTCCCGAGAAAAATGCGACCGAATAGAGAATAAATTTTACTTCAACTGTACACGGGATACTATCCTAATCGATGTCTTGGCTGAGTGGCGTGGGCGCGAATGGGTTCATCTGGTCGCCGAGCTCGATAAGGCAGGCTGTAGGGTACAGAGCTTGATTTTTAAGGCTACCGAGCTGATCGGAAATTCTGTTTGGAATCGCTTAGGGAAATTTCGGGAGTGGGTTGATCTTGAAGAGGTCTTCTTGATTACCTATGCTGGATCCAGATATCGTCCCGTAACGGCCAACCTGGCAGCTACATGCTTTACGTTGGTTAAAAGAGGTCAAGAGGAGCTTCCAGACCTTGAAACCTATCCGGGAGGGGTTCCATGTTGGCTGAATATTCCATGTTTTAAAAATTTTCAAACTAGGTTCCAGGCAGAGAAGGAGAAAGCTCGGAAGGCTGGACGAGAATGGGTTGTTCCAAAGATGATGGTTATTTATGTTGAGGATTACGAGTGGGAAAACTCCAAACTAGCCTCTCGATTGCTATTAGCTTGCAAAAACCCTCGAGTGTCTGAAGGGCTTACTCAACGCGCCATAGAGAGTCGCCTGCAATACTACATTGACAGACCCCGTCAATAAGACACGGGCTAGATCGCCTGAACCTTCTAATCGATCTTGAAATAACAATTCTTTTGCTCTACTTTTATTCTTGTGTCTATCTGGGACTTTCTGATTGCTTTTATTGCCTAGATGGCCCTCTAAAAGCGAGTGAATGAATGTATATACATAATCCTTGAGGAGTCCTGCAACGTCTGCACTGCATCTCTAACCGCTACCCCATCGCGCCTAGAAACACTCTCCCTCACAAGCAACACCCGCGGCACAACCCAGGGCTTCTCACCATTTTCCTCCGCCTTCCTCATCTCGTTTAACATAATTCCTATAAAGCATCTGTCAAGCATTGTCTCAAAGTAGTCGTAATTTGTCAACCAAAAGTCCTCGTCATATTCCGCCTGGCCTCGCTTCACAAGCTCCACGACTTCATGCCCCTCTTCCTCCATCCAGTTCTCCCACTGCGAGCTTGCGACAAGGAAAAAGCTCTTCAAGTTGGGAATCACACGTCCGCAAGATGCTGACGAGGATTTTCCGCTGATCTGGTGCTATATTCCACCACTGAAAGCCTAGCGTGAAGCTCCTCACACCGGCCGCGTTCTTCCAGCCAAAATTGGTCAACGCTGTGCGTACCGAGTCGATGTGCTAGACGTCAATAATGCACCGCAAATCCCCCTTGCCCTTCTTTTTTACAAGGGAGACCATGTCTAACTCAGGACTGAAGTAAAACGGCGTCTTGAACCCACATCCCAAGAAGAAATTGTACCCACGCAATGTCTCGTATCTTGCCTCTCAAGAAACGCTAAGGAGGTGAATCGGGGGTGAGCGACATTCAAACCAATGGTAATAAGCGTGATCATCAAAAGTATAAGGTACAGCCGAGCTTCTGATGTAGATTTTATAAAACATCTTTATCTTAAGGACCCGGCTCTCTCGTGCCGCTTGCCAGATTTTCAACCGCATCTCACGTGGAAGGTCTTTGAACACCGTGAATTCTGGAGACACAACTGGAAGTAGGTTGACAATAAGTGTGGTTGAAGGAACATTTGCTTTCTCAACTGCGTGGCTCGGGTAAATGGCAGATGTTGACATAGTGGACGGAGGTTGGGACGTTGTAGGTGTGCCAGAGGAGTAAAACTCGACACGATTGTTTGATATGGACCTTAAAGGTAGGGCTACCCTAGCAATAGCAGAAGTGCAAAAATTGGCTTGATTGTTTATGGGGTCGGTAGAAGTCGAGGGAGCTGTAAGTTGATCGGGGGTGCCGAAGGAGGTCGTCGAAGCTAAGTACGACATGGTGACTTAAAGAATATTAATGGAAATAAAGGGGGTTCAATGAATTGGAGAGACTTACATCTAGAATTTGAAATTTAGATTCCTACTTAGATTGCGATTTTGCCTTTCGAAAGCTGTGTTGGGTTTTGTGAAGTGGCTCCGACTTTGTTCGGACCAATGTCCGGACAAAGTATAGCCTGTAATATTTATTTAAATAATTATAGGCTAAACCAATGGAATTCACTCTTTAGATCAACAGGGAGTCAATCTCAGAACCAAGGGTACTACTATAAGCTTCCGTTTGTCTGGGCTTAGATAGATATTAATTTGTCGGATTTTGTCCTTGACTGAGTAAGTTAGGATGACCTTATAACATCGAGATTAATATGTATAAAAATCTGGCATATAATAGAACTTTACTGGAGAGACTGCTTCGTGGAAATTATGTATATTAAGGAGTATTATTACAAGTTTGTAATTCGATTTAGCTAAGTATGTCCTGCTACCATAGCTCATACCTGTCCTAAATGATGCCCAGCCAGCAAATACCTCCTGCTAAACTCTTTATAAATAGTCTGACGTCTCAGTGTATCCGTTTATAGGCAAAACATAGCCTTAAATTTGACTTGATCTACCTCCAACCTGCACCCCAATCCTCTTGAAAGGTAGCTTCAGTAATGGAACCATCTTCTTCCTAATACTCCTTGGGACAGCAGGCACCGTCCCCATCTGCAAACTATGTTTCCTTGTCAGAGATTTAAGTCCCATATTTCCAGTTGGTGAGATCTCCAGCAAAGTTGGCATCGGACCACTATACTTGACCGATGGACCAGTGTACTTGCGAGCTGCAGACATAGTGATCCCACCCGCCATTATGTTGGTATTTCCTAGCGGTGGAGGGTAGTGCAGGAAAGAAGCGGGCATTGATGTTGTTCTTGACATCTTCGATATTAACATTGGAGTATTCAGCTGCCGAACTGCTCGATCCATGTAACTGCCTTTCGTTACAACCGCGATCTGAGGACCCCCCGCTCCTTGCTCTTCAGGTACCTGGGTCTCCGGGATGGTTTTATTAGACGAATTTCGTGCAAATTTCTGCGAGTTACCTAATATAACAGAACCTTGCGTATGGTTTGTCACTGACGGGTTTAGCGCAAGGATTCCAGACTGCTGGGTGTCAACCACAAGAATCGAATTCGAAACCTCCTGCTCCGAGCTTGGAGGGTGAGATCTGACGATATTTAGTAGCTGACTTCTGACTCTAGCTGATCGATGTCTATAGCAGCCGGCCTGCCGGGCCCGAGTTGCTGCCATTGAGTTTCTGAGAATCGGCGTCCAGTTTTGGATAATGTCATCTTGCTCCTCTACTCCAATCGGGATTTGTGGTACATAGGAGCTATCCGAATTTGGCTCTTGTGTTAAAGAAGAGTTCTCATGATTGGCGTTGGACCCTCGTATGGTAAGTGCACCAGGATTTCTGGTGTCCGGCTCATAGATTGAGGACAAAACAGGATCCCTAGAACTCCTTGACCGTCCCAATGCCCTTCGGGACTTCTTTCGGGTAAACCGCTCATTCTGCTGACCGACCTTTAACGTACCAACGGCAAATTTCTGCAGAGAATCGTTTTGGGTCCTAATATGCTGAGTGTTTGAGCAAGTTGGGTTTTTCTTGGGTAGTCTTAACTCCCCTGCACTGCTCTCGTGGCATAATTTAGCGACATCGAGCGAGTCGTTGCACGCAATGCCCGGTATCGTGTTTAGCCGCCACTTAGCAACATCAATGGAATTGTTGCAGTGAAAGGATTCCAATGCTAGATTGCCTTGTGTGTTGTCTTCTATACTTAATCCAAGACTGTTAGCGCCTTCTGGGTGCTCGAGGTCTTTCGCAACGTGGTCCACTTTGGAAATATCTCCCGCAATGGGTTCGGCTTCTGGTTCTAGTAGCTCCCCACCTGGACTCTTTTCCCTAGGCTGAGTTTCGATGCCATAATAATTACCAATTTCATTCTCTTGTGGTGATCCATTTTCCTCAACCTCGTCAACCTCTTGGTGATGGGCTTGTGTAGAGCCTTCTCTTTCGGAGTCCTCATCTACTTGCTCGTCTGAGGCGCTATCTTCCTCGGTTGAATGATCAGCAAAGCTATCGTTTGAGCTGTCCAGGGCGGTTTTTATTTCGTTCTCATTCTCTTCAGTTGAGGTACTGGTGCTAGAAACTCTTCTGAACATCCTCACCGTCCTCAATTCTTGCATGACTCGAATCTCCTGACACTTTGCTTTCCGGGCTTCGTCCTCAGATAGCACTCTAGTAGAGATTGATTTTCGTTTTTGGGAAGATCCAGACGTACGTGGATTTTTCCTTTGTGCCGAGCTGACGTTCTTGATCGAATTGCTCTTTTTTTTTGCTGATTCCGCCTCAACCGGAATCTGGCTCTTCTTCGTTAGCTGCACCTCGCAAGGCAGTTGAAGAGCGACTGCCGTCTCAGTAATAACTCCTAATTTTCCTTGTATTGCAAAGCGTTGGATATTCTGATCATCAAACATCGGGAGATCGTCTTGTATATGATGCGGAGCGTCGGTGTTTTCCGTGGCGACTAGAGCTAGTCTCTCTCGCTTTCGCTTTTCACGTTTGCGTAGCATTTGCGAGGCAGGCTCCTCATTTGCAGGTGATGATATGTTTTCAGCCACGATAGTCAACTCTCCTAAACGAAACGTTACCTTGGAGAAGGTATCCGCCCTTGGAGTGTTGCGTTTGACTGGCATGTACCGACCAATCGGCTGAGCTTCTCTACCTTGAAACCCATCCGAGCAGCGGAAGTTGCTCCTCTCATTGCCGTACCTTAGTTCAGGAATTCTGAACTCGGTAACATCTATATCACGAAGTTTGCTGCGTGCCTGATCTATCTTAACAGAAACGCCTGGTTTATGCTGTCGCTTTTGCCGAATCTCCAACACTGTCTCAGCTGATAATTGAGAAATGGGATCATCAGACAGCTCGGCGAGATCATCCTCAGCAGCTAGATTAGTCAGTAAAGATTTGGGCAGCAAAGTCTAGTGCCACACATAATAGACACAGACTGAATTTGGGGGTATACCGTTCGCAATTTCTTCGTCTGAGTTGCCGGCGCGCTCTTCCACTGTTATCAATTCATTTACACGAAGCCTGCGGGCTTCCTTTTCGTGAGTCTTTGGTGAGGATTCTTTCGCGTGCCCTGCCATTTTCGGGGGACCCTTTTGCGTTTTCCCATACGTCTTTAGAGGTTTCTTGGCAGATCTGACGTTCACCAGCTCTTTTAGCACGGCTCTTTGGTTTTGAACTCGGGGAACCCGTCTACCAGATTGGCGGCGCTTTCTAGGTGTTGGCTCTGCCAAATCTTGACTGCCGCCCTCATTGCTGAGTCGATAAGCCTCTTCTTGGTCCCCATCTCTTGGTCGCTTGGGACTCGAATCAGGAGACTCGGCTTGCCCGAGATGTAAGATTTCAATCTCTAGCTCATTCAGATCTTCCCTATGACGCATATAATTAGTTTTGTTATCTCAATATGCGCCATTGGAGCCTCTGAGCACGAACTCACTTTTCAGAAGACAAGGCAGACCCGTCCAGGCCCTCCGGGTTGTCCCTAGATGCTCTAGTGAACCTGATGGGAGAGCGTGTTAATATTTGGTCATGTGCGTTACCTAATACCCTACTTGCGGTCTGAGCTGGGCCATAGGATTTCTTGATATGGTCTTCGAGTGTCAGGCTTTCCTGACTTTGCGTGTTTTGTACATCATCCTGAATGTCAATGCCGTCGGCTCGTTGTCTAGGCGTTAACTGAGATCGTGGGTTTAGTTTTGCTTCACCCGGAGACTGTTAAGGATTTAAGAGTTAGCAGAGTTGTTCCTGCGAATTTTGGGTTACTTGGAACTGATAGTGGTTAAGGGAGTTCTAATGGATGAGTGGAGAAAATTAATGGTACATACCACTTGGCTGGGTGGTTCCATGTAGGCATCGTCGCCTTCCTCGGAAAGCTTATAGATACCTCGGCGCCTTCTCGATTGGTGAGGTTCCTGGTGCTCTCTAGGCAAGGTAGTCAGGGTATTCAGAAGTGCAAGCTTTCCAGAAACAACCGGACTTCGAGTTGGCAGAGATTTAGGTGTTACCAGCTTCTGGTTGGAGACAGTAACTCGAGCTGGACCGTTGCCGACTGCTCGTTGAATGACCCCTGGAGGATTGGTACGGCCACCACATGAAACTTTCTTGCCAGACCCGGGAGCTACTGACTCTTGTAACCCAAACTCTCCACTTGCCAATCTTTCTCTCGCTTTGCTCATATTCTCTAGCCTTGCCAGGTCCTGTCTCCCCGCCAGAGCCGGTTGGTCTCTCAGGGCCTTCAACTGAACCTCCCTTGGCACATACAGCCGCTCCTCGACAATCTTGTTAAGCTTTGATAGGTATGCAGGATCGTCTAGAAGCCTCTTGTCAGAAGGTAGAGCTTTGAAAGCGGGAGTTTGTACTGTGACCCGAGGATTGGCCATTGACTTGTTTCGCTCAATAAGTTTTAGGCGGTCTCTCTCGAGTCTGGAAGGGGTTACTTGGTCTGCCAACGCCTTTCTCTGGAGTTCTCGCGAGACATATTGCCGCTCGTCGACGATACGCTTAAGGTGTGCCTGGTATCTAGGATCATCTTTTGAAGTCATGGTGGTAGATTGAAGGCTGCCAATTTGGGGATGCTGAGGGAGGAGGCGTAGGTACTCGAGGTAAAAGAACATGGAGTGTGGGGAACCGAGTGAGGTTTGGCAGAGATGGAAGGGGTGGTTGTATTCCTAAAACGGAAGGGACCCCTAACAATACACGTGACGCAGCTCTTAAAACTTCCAATGACTGAAGATGCATCCAAAGAAGGTCTCTTGAGAAGTTATGACTGCTGGGTATCAAATTAGCTGAAAAATTTACCTGAGTCCCGAGACACCACGATGGGTGGCGAACAGAGCGACATGTGGCAAGCGGAAGATTTAGTGTCCTCCTCAACCCTAGCTTCGAGAAGTTCGAGGAGCATTGCTCTCCCGCGTTGTGATTTTTTGAAAATGGAATTAAAATGCCTACAAACGTAACCCTAGAAAACCAGTATTGCATCAAGTACGCATTGGCTGCTGTATTTACTTGAACAATTGAAAAGTGTCGATCCGGACAAGGGTATCAAGGGACACCTCAGAGTACGACCAATATGTAGCCTTATACTAATCACAACGCCGTTACCTCACAAGACCAAGACAGGTAAGGAAACCGACTCTTCACATTATTTCATCTATCGATCAAAATGCGTTGAAAGCATATTGAACGGCAGCACTGGAATAGGGGTTAGTGGGGCTCGCTTGTTTAGGAATGTAGATACGTACCCAATTGCCAACGTAGCACTGATTCCCAATAATGCCCGAGTCTTGATCCTCTCCCTTTTAAGTTCCTTGACCTCTAGCTTTGCCTTCTTGGCGGGTGCGGCTGCCTCAGCCCCCTCCTCCTCCTCGGCTTCCTCAATCTCGTCTACTTTTCGCTTGGGCTTTGATGAGCTGCTGATAGTTGCACCGTTAGTACCTGCAACAGCCGCATCAACCATTTCCTTGGCCTTGGCGATGAGAGCCACAGTATCTTCAGGCATGGGCATTTCAGCAAAACCAGCAGGCATTTCAACCTCCACGTGCGTATGGGTGGTCTCAATGTTGCCATTGGTCTGAACATCTGTATCAACCTTGACACGAGCTACATGCTCCTCAGCAGCCTCGGGTTGGGCTACCTCGGTATCTGTAGGCTCTGATTCGGTCTTTGTCTCCTCCTTGGACTCCTCTTGGATAGTCTCGCTGGCGGCCTGCGAGTCTGAAGGTTCGACAGACTCTGACTTGACAGATTCCGACTTGGCTTTGCGCGATCTCTTTGTGCCAGCAATCTTCCGGGGCGAAGCAATCTTGCTAGGGGAGACGGATCGTCGAGGCCGGCCACGAGTTGGGGTGGGCGCTGTTAATCCTTCTTGAGGCAAGAGGAACTTTGGTGGAGGAGAGATTGTCTTTGGTGTACCAGCAGAATCCTTGCTAGGGTTGGTATCAATAGGCGTATTGTCTAAGAGCGCCTTGATCCAGGGTGAGATTTGGTACTCCTCTGCAAGCAGGAGAGCGTGGTGCGGAGGGATCCAAATGTTGCCAGCTGTCTCGTCTTTGCTTGTCGTCTCAAGGCTCTTGATGTGCTTGCGCTCGGTTTCCTCCTCGGCTAGTTCGGCATATGGGAAAGTCGCCTTGAACATGCCAGTCGCGCTAATATATCCATCGCTACTACGGCGCATGAGGAAGTATGATGCCGGAGAGGGGTTGAAGATGCCGGAGACAATGCCTTTCGGGAGGGGTGCCCGGAGATGCGCGTAATCGAAAGTTCCCAAATTCTTGGGCTTTGTAGAGTTGGAGGTTCCGACTTGAACCGCCTTCACAGCGAGGTCAGTCTGACCAAGACGGCGGCGGTTGATAAGAAGGTGATCTGTTCTGCGTTAGGTGCTGAAGTAATTGGCGCAAATGTCGCATCTTACATTCTGGGACTTCCTCAGTCATGAGAGGATTGGCCCTCGATGGAAGGGGACGATCTGGTGCCATTGTATCGGCGATAGGAATGATTAAACGTAGAAGAGAAGAATGTTGGCTTGTGTGGTATTAATTAGAAGAGTCGACGGCGGTTGGATTTTGAAGTCTCAGAGGATCGTGAGTTCACTAAATAAGGATATTGTTAGCCATATGTCGTTCGCTATCCACAATAGTTATATGTAACATTATACAAGAGCGTCCGAATAGACTTACAGAAATCGATTGCGCTGAGCTCTAGTAAGTAGTGAAGAAGATGCGACTGGGGCAAGCAGAGCTGATTCTTTCGGGGCGCAAAGCGTTATCAAAACGGTCGCCGGACGGTGAAGTCACTCACTCGGGTGAGGGTAAAGGAAAGAAGCCCGAATGGCGAAGGGAGACAACGGTAGATGAGGTCGCAGACTTCGACTTGATGTGCGAATAGTGTCTCAAAGGCCTGGGGAAGAGATGGAAGAATAATCCCTGGAGGAAAGACCAGAGAGAGAGAGCCGTTCTGACCACCGTGACCGCGAGAAGGCTGGGGGGCTGGGGCCGGCGACGCTTGCTGGGGTACAGTTCCAGTCCTGAAGTAACGGGAGGACGGGCCTTACCGAATTGAGAAAGACAAGTGTGCGCTGGCTGAGGTGTGAGCTCTAGGAAGTTCACTTCAACCAGTAAGAGGAGTTTATGAGATTAGTACCGAGCGAGAAATGGACTGATAATTGGGGTGTCAAAATATAAGTCCAGATCTCTCTCATTCATATTCCAAGCTTCGGCAATTAAAAGTGTTACCAACGCTTTAGAAGGGTGGAGCACAGATTTATGTTACAATTTATCTACGTGTATAACATCCCGATATTCGAAGCATTTAATTTCCTTAGACAAGGTGAATATTCCAAGTTGTTCTGGTTAGTTAAAGCCCTGGATATCCCGAGCGATTCGATTTCTTGAACGAACTAGATATTCTAAGTCCCCGTATTAACTTGAATCAAGTAGATCTTTTAGAATGTATTGAATTTCGCATCTGATAGAAATATTTCGTTTTCCTCCCAAGAAGCAAGCAACCTTGGATTTGTACTGTATAGAGCAGTATAGACGCAGGAGGTCTTGCAGTTAAATTTGGTGTTTGGTCCATAGTTAGGAAGCATACTCTATTAGGGAACATGATGACTTTGTTACAGAGCCAGAGACTCAACCAGACCTCATGAATTCAATATCAAAAAGCCAGAGTCTAATCGAGCAGAATTCTTGACAGCATGGTCACGTGATGGGACAAGTCATCACATCTGGCAGTTCCCAGGGACGATAAGTAAGTTCCTTTTTAATTCTCCTGCTTGCTACTACTTGTAACCTTGTTACTAATGTTTCAAACCAAGTCCTCTATTTACCCAAGTACTATCGGCCCATCCTTCCAACTTTTCGCCTAGCTCACGTGGACCGGGACCTTGCAGAGAAGATGCAGAAAAAGGCGGTGACCAGGATATCTCGTTCAATGAATTGGAACCCCACTACAAACTACCGCTCATCCCAAACTGAGCCACTTTCGATTTCACCACCATCTTGATATCTTCCTCTAAAGATCGAACACAACTTTCACTAGCCGAAATCTCTTATTCAATAATACCAAGTACAAGCAGTCATGGCTTCTGCAGGAAATGATCAAGACTTGCTCCCAGAGCAGACGGAGGGCTTCAAGGTGGGCGAGAAGAAGACCATGGATGAATATCACAAGCTGGGTATGTTTGTCTCTTTTCTTCACCACTGAGTCACTGTTTTGTCAGAGCATGCTTGCTTGTTCTTGATATTGAAATTGTGATTGAAATTGTTTCTTGTCCTCTGTTCACAAAGTATGGAATTCAGCAGTTAGCTCTCTAGTGGGGGCAATGGTCGGCCGATGTCACCCTTAATACAAAGATCGATTTACTGGATCCGGATATAGATTGCTACAAAAGTTTTTCCCTTGTGCCTTGAGTTAGTCTTTGGTGGTCGCATCAGGCTATTTTGGTGTGCAGGAAGTTCCTGCAGTATCAAGCAGGAGATGTGTGACAACACATATTCCTGTCCAAGCTGAACAGAGCACACAATATTCATTTCTTGGCCTCGAGGCCCCAGAGAAACAATGCTGCTTACCCCCCTCTTGCAAACTCCTCTCTCATAACCACAATCCCTCCAACATTCTGTCATACATCACCCATTCTGCACAATACCTCCACTCTCTATACAGCCTACCTATTCGTTACACAAAGTACCCATTCTCTACTCAACTCAACTCTTCTCTTTGTACAGCAAAGAAATATTTTACATACCACCTCTGATCTTTATCACAGCTTCAAGCTAACAACATCTCCAGATGCCAATGATAAAGCAATGCAACGCTATAAGCAATCCCTCGGTCTCGGTGGCTCTGGCAAGGACATGTCCGACCCCAATGATCCTCGCCACTGTATCATCCTATCCTTGACCATGGACTCAGAAGGCCGACCCCCGGTTACCATTGACTTATCTACCAAGGGTTCCGAGTCGACTTTGAAGGAGAAGCCGTTCAAGATCAAGGAGGGTGTTAAGTTCAGCATGACTGCTAAGTTCAAGGTTCAACACGAGATTTTGAGTGGCCTTCATTACGTCCAGATCGTCAAGAGAAAGGGTATTCGTGTCAGCAAGGACCAAGAGATGATTGTAAGTTTTTCCTTTGACTACTGATATGAAGAGTTGGGAAGCTTAGATTGCTAATGATAAATAGGGCTCCTATGCTCCCAACACTGATAAGAATCCCGTCTACTCTAAGCGATGTAAGTTTACAATCCCAACCCAGTCCCTCCTCACAACTTAGCTAACGTTCCCTAGTCGCCGAGGACGACGCCCCCTCCGGCATGCTTACCCGTGGTCACTACACTGCCACTAGCACCTTTGTCGACGACGACAAGAAGGCTCATCTCAAATTCGAGTGGGCCTTCGACATCGCCAAGGAATGGTAGATTGCCTGTCGTCTTGCGTTTTTCGTCTTATTTTCGAATCTGATGGTATGGTTGAGAGCTGGGATGGTATAATTGCAAGGAGCGGATGATGGATTGTTTTCTCTGACCTGGATCTGGAGCTTGGGTTTGGCGGAAAAGTGATCTGAGAAGGGATTGAACCGGCATGACGAGGATATGAGGCTTATGATGGCACGGACTTGCGTTCCATTCCCTTGAATACATGAATTCAATTCAAAAGTCACCCTGATACTTATTTCCCTTCTTGATTCTTAGACATTTTATCCTTGGGATTCGGCATTACGACGCATTGTGGTATTCAACGCAATTTGGATATTCATAAATTTATGAGCATTTACAACAAAGTAATTATCAAACGTTGGGTGAATACTCAGAAGGTCGCCTGCTGAACAACCAACTCATTCTGATTGCTGTGGTTCCAAGACCAAGAAAAAGCCGAAAATTGGAAGCAAATTCTCTCTTTAGAAATCTCATTGTTATTGACTTGTGATTTCATTTCACTTGTAGGGCCGAGGCTGTCTATTCGACCTCGAGGGTATTACTATACACATTGTTTCATTTCATATACTCCAGCTCATGACATTCGTTTCCCCATTCCATATCCCTACCTCGCCATATTCACCTTTCACAAGAAGTAATCCGGCAGAGCATTCCCATCCGCGATCTTCTCTTGCGGAGCATCCTTATGCAAATCATTCTCGGGCGCTGCCGCAAACACATTAAAGAACCGCTCTCCTGTATCACTGACCTCCAACACACTAGCCATATTTCCACATCTGTAGCAGTAATTCGGTGCGCTCCAGACAGTGCTTAAGCGGTCGTCGTACAGGACTTGGTAGCCTTCTTGGCACAACTGGTGAGCGCGGAGAATGTGGGACATCTTGTTGACTTCAAGGAATTTGCGGACGACTTGGGCGCCGAAGGTGTAGCCTGCTCCGCGGGGAGAGAGGGAGAATTCGTCGCGTTCGGGATCAGGGTCGGACCAGACGAGGTCGGCCATCGGGCCTTCGTGGGGGATTTCGCGGAAGCGATCGATGATTTTGATTTGATCGATTGAGTGGATCGAAGGGGAGAGACCTGAATGTCTTAGATTAGCTTGTGTTTCTCTGCAGACTTCCATGAGGAGATATCTGAGGAGATAGCAGCGCTGATTGGCGAAGAATCTTACCTCCATGTACACAGAAGATTTGGTCGTTGATGACAACGCTCAGGGTGAGGAAGTCAAACATGTCCGTGAAGTAGTGCCACACATTCGCGTTTCCGTATTTTCTCGAGCACTCTGTATAGAACCCGTATGACTGCGTGACTCCTCTCGATTCATGGTTTCCTCGTATTAGGTGCACGCGGTGCGGGTATCGGAGCTTCAAGCAGACAAGAAGGGAAATCGTTTCAACGCTGAACATGCCTCGATCAACATAATCGCCTGGAGCAGTCAGCAATGAGGCTCAAATATACTCACCTCCCTAGATCCGCAGTGAAGTCGTGCTCTCCAGATCTCCAGAGGAAGGCTCAAGGGTAGTTCGCCATACCTAGGAAGAGGTAGTTGGTATCGGGGCACCATCCACCAATCTTGAAGATTTCAATCAAGTCAAAGAACTGCCCATGTATATCCCCCACAACTGTAACTGGTGCTTGCACGTGCACAACATTGCTCTCTTGCATCAACAGCTCCTTTGTTTTGGCACATATTGCTTCAATAACTGATTCTGCGAGGAGGTTCTTCTTGTATAGGCTCTCTATACATTGATCAAGGTCCACAGACGCTGGCAGGCACCATGTCAGATATAAACACATCAGGTACAAGGTATCTAGACTTACAAGGCAATCCAGGCATGTTGCCCAGTGTGTGCAATTTATGGGTGGGTTGGGAGCTCAGAGCTCTGATGGTTGCTGTTGTTGGAGCTTGCACATTCGGGTTCCTTCTGTGATAATTTTGTCCGCATGATCGCCTGGGTGTAAAGATTGCACTAGGTCATTTCCCGACTGATCAAAATTTAGCTAAGGGTTAGAAATCACTTATTTATGGTAAAGAGCAGAAGAGATATAGAGATTTGGAATCCGATACCTGGAAAGTACGGGTGGTTGCCAGGCCCGGAATAATATAGGGCCGGTATTAGTTTATTCGGCAGGAGCGAATCCCTGTCAGATTTTACTTTTGACACCAGTGGATTTGTTGTTCACGACATCTGGACATCTGCCCCCCTTCATCAATCCCTTCCTCTCCTCTTCTTCTTTTGTCAATAGCTGCCTACTGCTTTCTGTATCAAATTCTTTGAGTCATTCTCTTACAGAAAATCAGTTGATCGTTTCATATTGCTTGCTCTCTTGCTGCTTATTCAGCTAGTACGCTTTATCATTGAGTGGACCGTACTTGGAATACGTTTCACTGCAGCTCGAGTTCCTTTTTACGACTACAATCCCTCAATTTAATTCTTCGCTTTGGCAATTCGGAATACTCTTTTAATTCGGAGGTCCTGAAGTCCTGGGTCAATCAAAGTGCCCGGTCGTGTGGATAAACAGTTTACTTTGAACAGTGAACCTTTACGTATCATCAACGGCAACAGTAGGAAAGGACAATGACTTGCTAAAAGTTGCCCTTCCATCAAAATGTCAACAGCTTGGCCTCAAGGCACTGGGCCTCAACAGAATCAAGCCGGTCAGTATGGACCACCGGCACCCGCAACACCTGTCCGCAGAAATACGAAAAACCCCCCTCCTGTGTGCTTTAATTGCGGAGGCGAACATTTCGTGGTTGCCTGTCCCAAGACAGCTCAACAAACCCCTGCGTAAGTGCATCCCCTATCCCATCATTCAACTTTACAGAATCTCTATTCTTCCAACAACAGCTAGCAAAGCTGAAATCCCTTGACAATCTGTTCCACGTATTTTCATACATCACTCAAAGCAAATAACATGATCCACTACTCAGAAGGGGTACCTACTTGTTCTTCTACTCCACACACCCTTTTCATTTCTCTTGATCTTCGCTTCTTTCACAATGAGGTCGACTAACAAAAGATGTAGATTGTTCAGAGCTGGTGCATATCAGCCATATGCTGGTCAAGCCCCGCAAACCCCAGGCTATCCACCACCACCTGGTCCCCCCCAGTTTCAACAAAGCACTCCTCAGGCCCAATACGCACCCCCAGTACCCCCATACTCTTACAACCAAGCACTACAATACAACTCGCCGGCCCCAGCTCCTCAGTATAACTCTCCAGCCCCAATTCCTCAGTATGGCCACCCCAATTACCAAGGTCCAAATTACAGCCAATATCCCCAGCCCTCTGCTCCCCAGCAGTACGGTGGTCCAGTGTACCCAAACCCCCCTCAGCAATTCGCCCCTCCACTCCCCGTGCCATACCAACCCCCAAGGCAAAACTCGTACACTCCACAGCCCGCTGCTAGCTATTACGGAAACTCTCAATCTCCTGCTCCAGCTACGCTATATCGAGCTCCTCCACCGCCTCGGTGGAATAATACCCCTCAGCCTGTGAGACCTCCCTTTCAGCAACAGCGTAGTACCTCGTATCAGCGGGAGCAATCGGAGGCATCAAGTCGCCGCAGTTCACAGCCATCAGTTCTCGCTCCTCCTCTGGATTACAGTGAACGCCAAAACTCACACCAAACACCAAACACACCCGCATCGACTCACCAGATCAACAAGCAGGGCCCTCCTCCGGTACCCGAGGAAGCACCCATTAAGGACACATCAACTCGAGAGATACCAGCTGAGGCGATGCCCGTTAAGGAGACAATTGAAAATGGCGCCCGGGCTTTAGAAGAGTCTAGTCGAGCTAGTACACCGTACAAGCACACCGACCTTAGCTCTGACCCGGCCCCCCTGGGCGCCCCAGGTGAGTCTGGTTGCGAGCTGACTAGTACCACGGCAGGAGACGAGGATAATACGAAAACTTTGGAGGAGCAAGAACAGGAAGATGCAATCTTCAACTGGGAGTTCCAGCAGATCTTTCAAGAGTCTGCGCCTAAGGAGGTGGTCCCACTTGCACAACCTTTGTCTGTAAGCTGGAAGCCTACACCGGTTCCTCTTTTGTCGGCTTGGTCGATTGCTGTTCCCTCTATCTCCAGATACGCGCGAAATGATAATCTGAAGGAATTTGTCCGAAGCATTAGGAATGCACCAAATTGGTCTTTCTTGAAGGACGACCCAGCATACTCTGATAAAAAGCTGGATGGTACTATGATTCCATTCGAGGATCTCCCCGCTTGGATTGCAGAGCGTCATGGCTATTCCATCACTGTTGTTAGTCAAATTGAACCCGGGCAAGAATCCGAACAAGAAGAAACGGGTGAAAGCCGCAAGCGTTTCAGAGATCAGAATGATGAGGAAAACGGAGAAATCGGCGAGCAGGGTAACAGTCATATTCAAGCCGAGAAAGACAACATTTCGATAGCTGATGCACCACCAGCTAAGCGCCAAAAGAATGCAGAGGATCAGCCGGACGAAGTTATGGGTATTGCACTTATCACAAGCGAGCGAGGTGGTACGCCATGTCTTGCCGATGTTGATGATGACGCTTGGGCCCCCGACCCAGGTGAAAGTGCAGCCAAGCCTCTTAATCCAACCGAAGCTTTGCTTGCGTCACTAGGTGTGGAGGGTTCTCCGAAGCCCGTGAAGAACCAAGAAGAGCATCCCCCCTATCTAGGACCGCCATCTGAAGGCTCCCCACAGAAGAATCAATGTCAGACCCCAGTGGCCAGCCAGCCAGTCTCGATTGAGCCGCCTTCTAAATCTCAAGAATCTAATCGTCCGCTATCCACTACTCAGCAGCCCGCTGGCCCGCCCACGAGCAATGCTTACTCGAATGGCCCTCAAAGCAACCAACACTACAGTCCACCAGCAAATTCTCCTCATAGAAGTGCTCCTCCAAATGCGCAGTATGGTAATAGCCAATATGGCCCACCCCAAAACGCACCTTATAACGGCCCACAAGATCCTCCTATTAGTGTTCCCAGTGGTAATCCGCAATATGGTCCGCCTGTTAATGGATCACATGAACCGCCTGTGAGTTTCCAGCCTAATACACCTCAAGGGGGTCAATATGGGCCACCTCGCAGTAACTCCTATGGTAACGCACCATTCAATGGCCAGCCAGGTCAACAGTACAGACCGCCAGTAAATATCCCACAAGTGCAGCCTCAATATGGAGCACCTATCCATTCACATCCTCAGGGGCCTCCTCAGTACGGACAACCCAACACACAATATGCCAATGGACCACCAAATCCTTATGCACAACAACCTCAGTATAGCCCGCCAAACCAACCTTACAATCAGCCCAGTCCCGTGCCTTACACTGCACCTTATGGAGGCCCCGTTCAAGCCAGCCCTACGCAATATGCTCCTCAGAATGTCCCTTACGGAAATAACCCGTATCCAGGCCCAAATCAATATGGCAATGGTCCGATGAACAATGGCCCCCGAGCAGCTCATAATGGCCCACCTAGCAGCGGTACTCCGGGCCCATACAGCGCTCCAAGCGTCAACGGTTACCAAGCCCAGACTCCTTACAATGGTCAAGCTGGGTATAACGGCATGAATGGTCCAAATGGCCCCCAGGCCCCCCCAGCCCCTTTCAACGGCCAAAATCCCAACGGTTACCACGCTGGATATAACGGGTCTAACGGACCTCAGCCTTCCTACAATGGACCTAATGTTTCTCAGCCCCCTTTCAACGGCCCGAATGCCAACGGACCTTCTCAGGCTGCCTACAGCGGCCCTAATGGTAACGGCCCGCAAGCAAGCTACAACAGCTCGAATGGTGCTCAAGTTCCATACAGTGGTCAGAATGTTCCACAAGCTTCATACAATGGCCCAAATAGCAATGGACCTCGGGCTTCTTATAATGATCCTAACAGTAATGGCTCATACAATGGCTTCCAAGGACAACCACCATATGGCAACGCTCCTCTCCGTCAAGATTCTGGCTATGCCAGTACACGTGGCTCCTACAGCAATGGATCGGGCCCTAATGATTTCAACTACCAAAATGGTGCCCAGCAAGCTCCTCGGAACCAACAGCCCCTTCAAGTCCAACTATCACAGCAACACGCCTCCAACGGAAATGGCTCTCAACCAATTACTTATGGTCAAGGCCCAGATAGACGAAACAGCTCTTCCGGTGACTGTAGTGGAGAAATTGGCACACCTTTGAGCCCTACATCTGCTGAGATTCTTGGCAAATTGAAATCATCAGACGATGACACTCCTGGATCTGCTCGCAAGAAGCCGAAGAGACCTCAGCCTGTTGTTGCTGAAGCCTACAGGTTTGTCTAATCTCCCTGACATAATGTTTTCATTTGACTTACAGTAATTCAACAGCCGCCGTTGGTGAACACCAACACTCGCCATCATTAATTAGACCTCACTCCTCAATTCGAAACCCCTCTCCCCAGCCGCACATCATCAGTCTTGCAGTCGAGACCCTTGGTTCCTCAGCCGAGCCTTCCAAGTTTGTTGGTTGTTCTATAGCCCTCTTTGTTCTTCTGTGTAATACTATGGAATTTGGGCGCTTGCAAATTGTGGTCTTGAATTTTCTTTTCGCTGGCCGCGCAGATTATGCAATTAAGTTTGCAATTGCTCAATTTTGTACAAGTACTGTTCTCTGCCTTTTATTTGCATTTTCGAGCGGGTTGGCTAGATGGCTGGATACGGGTTTGACAGCATCCTCTATCTTGTAGAGGTTGCCGTCATCTCTTTCTCTGGCGTTATGGGATAGTCGGTCAGGGCCGATTCCTACACATAATTCTATGCCAACGAAGGTTGATACGCGGAATTGTTTGCTCATAGCAATAATCAAATAGCCATAAGCTTATGGCGATAGTAATGCCAGACGCTTTTCCTTTACTCGTTCAGATTAGTTCGAATTGTGGATCTCGTGAAATTTTTGTGGTGAATTACGACTCGAACATATCATCTAAGCCGTAGTTCGGGCTCACTATTTACATCTAATGCTAGGCAACCGCTCATGCTCTTATTTTCTCACTTCACAAGTCTGTCATGCTCATTATCGTCGTCACTGCTCTCTTCATCCTCTTCCTCCTCCGATGCCTCCTCACTGGATTCTTCAGTCTCGTCTTCGCTTCCTTCATCCTCCTCCCCTGCATCATCTTCCGCCAACCAGTCATCCAGTGTCTTCTCCTTGCCTGGTACAGAGCTTGGAGTTGAACCGAAGCCATTGGTCTTTGTTGGTGAGGATGCCATTCTCGTGTCCCGAATCACGCTGTCAAGTCGCTCACCCGCAGTCATAATTCGGCTTGACTCATAGTCATTTTTAGAGACTTCGGCTTCTCGCAAAGACGTATCGGGCTCCTTGCCTGCTTCTACCCACTTTGGTAATGCTTCGTAGCCCCTGAGTCCATGCAGGCCACCATCATCGCCTACAACGAGACTTGCAGAGCCGAGAGTGAAGCTAGTCCGACTTTCCGATGGGCTAGGAGTGTGCGGTACGGGCTTTGGGGCCAGCAGCATTAGACTTGCTAATTGGGTGGATGACGGGACCATAAGTAGAGCTTTGTAGAGTCTGGTGCGATCACGGAGGTCGTAAGATGTGTCGTAACGAGCTAGGAGAAGAATGTAGTTCCAAAGCATGACTATGGGGTGCTCAGCTTCTTGCTCTGGCGTTTCGAAGCTAGCTTGCTGACTATCAGTTTCGCCAAAGCCTTCTTCACAAAACTCTTGAGAGTGGCTATGAGAAGGCGATAGTGTCGAAGAAGGTTTTGGTACCAGTGCAGCACGGTTGAGGTGGTGAAGATATACCTTCGCTGCAAGTAAAACGATTTGCAATTTTGCAGGTTCGGCTTCGTCTGCAAAACCTTTGGCAAGAATTCGCAGCACATCAGGGGCGATGTTGTTCTCGCCATCAATGCCAGCGAATTCTCCTACAAGCCAAATAATAGAAGCTCGAGCTCGAGGGTTGGTCGCCGTATCGAGGTTCTTTGCTAACCGAATAACGGTACTAGTGTGCGAGGTGGGGTCTTGCTGAATCAGATGCCTGATAACTGTCAAAGATTCCGCAACTAGATTTCCATCTAGACTTGTGATCTGTTTCAAGAGCAGACGCAAGCATCGTGCCGATGTTTTTGCATCACTCTGTGCACACCTGCCAATAGCCCTTACAGCTTCTCGTACAAGATCCTTGTCTGAACCTTGGGAGAAGTGTTCAAGCTCATTCAGAATAAGACTCTTCAGGTAAGCGTCGCAGTGAGGAAATATCAGCGTCAGGAGTTCTAGCTTCAACTCCCAGACCTGTGGTGGATCTGTAGAGTGTACTAAAAAATGAGAAGCATATTTGACAAACGCCTCTGGTCTTGTAAGGCATACTGAAACGATGTTGTAAAGTGCAATGTGCTGAATGTCCAACGGGCCTCGGAGTAATGCCACCAGTGGTCCAATCGAGAGGCTAATGTATTCCTGCGTTCCGAGATTGACGTAGCATCGGGTGACTGCTACCACGACTGCCGAATTTCGACTTTGGAGAAGCGGCTTGATGCTCTTAAACAGAAGCTCGAGATCTGGATCTAAAACCTGAATCCATTCTCCAGTATCTTCCTCTTCTTCCTCTTCATCCGCATAGAAGCCCTTGGATCCATCATTCTTAACTTTCACCGTCGTCTTGGGGAAGCATTTCCTTGAGTAGATGGTCATCAATCTCAACGTGACCAACTGGCTCCACTCATCCATATCAACCAGCTTCTTGACCAGGCCTCTGTAATGCTTGTGAATCAGATCAATCCTCTCCGGACAAATCTCCATAAAAGCTTTCACCGCTGCTCCAGCCACGTAATATTGCTTATCTCCCAAAAGAGTCGACAGGTATTCCAGCAACTGAGGGAGAGTGTTTGGGTCCAGTCTATAGCATTTGGGTATTGCTAACGCAGCTGCTTTCCTAACGTACGGGCTCATGTCCCCCAATCCTTTCTTGATAGCCAGAGATACGATTTGGCTAATGACTGGAACTCGGATCCCAGACATAGTCTTAAGGGCCAATGCCCGGACTTGTGGGTTACCATCTGAGAGGGACTTCTGAATTGTATTGATGGAGAGGAGGGCAAGGTCGGGTTCTTGCTCGGCATGGTTGAGGAGGTAGATGTAGACTAGCTTTTTGATCTCGATATTGGGGGAGGCAACATTCTTCACTACTGAAGAAAAGAAAGTGAGGCAAGGTTGAGACCGGTACATCATCTGTGGAGATAGTTAGCGTGGCATATCTTGTGGCACACAATCGTATAGGTTATCTGGTAACCGTAAATTCACAACCCCAGACAGAGGCTAGACATACAGAGATGACCCTCCGCAAACCCTCCAATATTTCCCTATCATGTCGGCTATCAAGGAGTTTCTTTATCTGTGCCGCTGGTAAGGTCTTGACTGAGCCACGAGAGCTCCGGGCAGATTGGGCAGCATCAAGTGTGAGTTCCCGAGCTATGGACAACATTAGTTAAAAGCTCCAGGGCAGCCAGCAATTTTGCAGAATAACGGGACCATACCACTCTCCAGCAAACTGGATATTCTAGAAATCGACTCCATGGGTGGGTGTTGAGGTGCAAGGGCGCATCATCGAGATGTTTCTTAACGTGGGGGCGGAAGCGAGGTTGACGAAGCTCCAAAACGTTGCTGCTTTCCACATCACATTTGTACATCGACCATTCAAGTGAACTCCGCATCCTAGCTTCTTCGAAAATCTGGAGTTATTTGGATATTTCAAGCTATCTGAGGCTCTTTACTATCATAATTAATACCTAGCACTAATTACAGAGAAGTTTCGCACCTCCAAGCCAAAACGCAATCCCGCCAATTCCCCTCATCTCGAGACATCAAAGACCTCACTTCTAATAAAAATTAGCATGGCCCTCACACCCCTCGCCCTTACACCAGCTCTCCCCTCCGAGCTGCTAGCCTGGATCCTCACTCATCAAACCTACCCCACCACGCTTATCATCTGCCAACCCCGCGCAACCTTCCTATCCTCCCTCCTACGCTCCATCCCCGAAACCATACAACGCCAACCCGGTCCTCTAGAAGCCGACATCGAATCCTCAGCGCCCCCTAAGCCCGAAGCGCCCCCACAATTGCATCCTCTCTTAATTCCAACACTACATCAGATAGCCGTCTCGCGGTACATCAATGTAGTCTTCATGCCTACGCTCTCCCATCTCCGCGCCTACCTTGCTGTCTTCCCTTCTGTTCACAAAGACGCGAAGGATGCAGAGGAGCCACCAGAGCAATTCTTTGACAAGCAGGGGAAGAGAGTGCCGTTGTTGGTCGTTTATGGGTTAGTGGAGATGCATAGGGATACGAGTGAGTGGAGTGCGCAGGGGTTGATGAATAGTGTTTCTAATCTGGTGGAAGCGGGGTGGAGAGCGGAGAGGGGGGTTGTGGTTATTGAGGAGAGGGAGAGGGAGACGGAGAGGAGCGGTTTAGGTGGAGAGGAGCAGCAGGAGACGGAGAGGAGTGATTCCTGGAGGACGTGGGAGGAGAGAGTGCCTATGCTGAATGGGAGTACGAAACGGGGACTAGAGGGTGAGGAGGGTGGATGGAGTGGAAGGACGGTTGAGGTAGGTAGGATCTTAGGGAGATGGTTCGAATTTAGTAGGGGTGAGTGGGACTTTGATAACTAGGCCTGATACCAAACTCATGCTACGTGAATAGCTGGGTAGAAGGATTTTATGCGTTTACTCATTATGGTGCTATTCGAATCTCATGCTGGTATACCCATTCAACGCCTCTTTGCTACCAGTACCAACCATCTTCGCTTCCAAACGCATATTCCGAACAATAGACAGATGCCAGAGAGTCCACCCCTCCCCCCCATTCCCCAATTCAACCAAAGAGTAGAATTCCACCCGAGGACTTCCATATTTCGCCTCTATCTTCCACTGATCACGCCTACCCCTCGTTTTCCCTCCTTGCCTCAGCTTTCTCCTACTTCCTCTCCTCCAAATACCAAAAATTAATAATACACCAATTAGAATTCCAAGCAATGTATTCTACCTTCTAGGCATCGCCCACCAATCCAACGACCTCGCCATCTCCCCAGCCCCGATCCTCAAATCCCAGCCTTCACAGAAACCTCCACCCCCTCCACCCCCTCCAACTTCTCACAACCCGCCACTCCCAGCCCCACCAACAGCACCCAAATCCGCGGTGTACCTGCTCCCTGGTACTCAGCTAATGGAGGCACCACAGAAGAGGACAGAAGCTACATTCGCAGATAAGTGCATCTTGGGAATAGTACGGACCATATTTGGACGTCAGTAGTCTCTCGTCTGAGATGGGAAGGCTGGCAACGAATAGCAAGGGATTTAAGGGAAGAGGAATGGATGTGAATTCTTTCGCTGGTTTTGCGAGGCTGTGACACTTTATTATGGTTATCGAAGGACTCAACGTACTAGAGGAGGCGGTGAGGACGACGATAAGATGGAAATTGAAGTGGGATTGTGGGAGAGGTGAAGGATGCCGAGGAGATATTGTTTGAGGGGCTTGCTCTCAGATATGACACTGGTTATTTTGCCAGTGAGGAGGGAGAAGGGCCGATTCCCGAATTCGGACGGGAGCTGTGATATCGGATGGAAGAATTTGTTTGACTTACGGACATGGGATAGGATTTGATACGGACGGAGTCTTGGCTGCGGAATATACCAGATGGAAAGGATTTGCTTGCATTATTGCATACTGGATGGGAAGGAAGTTGATATGAAAGGACTTCTTGACATGAAAGACACTAAGGACAAGAAAACTTGCTGGACTTGCTACGGATACGATGAGATTGGGAAGAACTTGCGGTATAGATTCCATGATATCACAAAAATGGAAAAGGCATGCTTGCAAACACCAAAAGGCTTTCAAAAACGAAGAAATTTGCTTGCATTGCAAAGCAATATGGTACATACGTACATTCTTTACCACTTCACTGTAGTGGTACTCCCTCCAAAACCTTAACATATCTTCTACCTGAACGCCTTCGCCCATCTCCACATGCTGATATACACACCAAGTATTTTCTACTGCTTCCCTGAGCGCTTATTCGACATGTCACTCCTGTACTAGCTTATTCCTGGAAATCCAGCGCCTTAGACGACACCAGTAATCCAATAATCAGCCCGAAGAGACCAAGGACGGAGCTGAAAATCTCGATGACGAGAATCTTGACGAACCTATCTTCTATTAGCAAATTCCCATTTATAGAGTTTCCTAACACCTACATGCTTGGATCAGCGGCATCTGCCAAAGCAGCGCCACTACCATTAATCCCCACAGAAACACCACAGATCAAATTGCACAGCCCAACCGTCAGACCTGCCCAGAACAACGCATAGCCAGTGTAGTAATTGCTGCCTGAGTATATGGCATCACCGGCCACAAAGCCGAGTTTCGAGGAAAAGACGATTGCCATGATGACGCCGTAGATAGCCACGACTTCGCAGAAAATGATAGAGATCAAGTTCTTCGTTCTGATACGTGGAGCTCTAACACCTCCCCCGAGAATCGATGAGCCGGTGATGAGAATACCCCTGGGATATGTTAGATGTGCTGTGCGGATATGGGAGAGAGATGTACCAAGCTGCCCCGACGACGGAAAGTCCTATGCACAATCCAATTCCCATGCTTGCCCATGCGTGCGGGGATATATCTTCAAGGAATTGCCCAACCTATACCAATCATCAGTCTGCCAATTCCCTCTCCATCAATCGGGATCCGTCAACATACATTGAATGCTTCACCATCACCAGTAAAGAGCATATCTGCCACCCGTCAGTTTCCCCTCCCCTGAAGCATTCCGGACCTTCTTACAAGCTCCAATCACCGCCAAAGTAGTCGTGCTACCATACAAGCCATATTTGAGACTCATCTTGCTGCACACTTTAGTAGGTTGCTTCTTCGTTGCGGTTTGTTTTCAATGAAAGCTATCAGGTTGCAATCGACTTCTTAGCTCCACCTCACCATCCCGGCCACCGTAGTTAGTGAGGCTCTCACGCTGACTCAACAATCCAGCATCATATCACCAACCCTCCACTCCAAGCCAACCTTCCTTCTACATCGCTGTTTCGCACAGCAGTATTCAAAATGGCGACGACCGGGCAGTCCTTTTACGAGCTCTACCGCCGTAGCAGGTACTGTGCCTCTTTTGCTACACAGCTTTGCTATCCAGAACGAGTCTGACTGACACACTGCAGCATCGGTATGGCGCTCACAGATACGCTTGACGACTTGATTAGTGAGCGTCGCATCGAGCCGCAGCTGGCGATGAAGATTCTGGCGAACTTTGATCGTAGTATTACAGAGGTCTTGGCCGATAAGGTCAAGGCGAGGTTGACCTTCAAGGTACATACATGTGTTCAGGATAGAGGGGTAAAGCTAGGGCTAATACGGTGATGAAGGGACATCTGGATACCTATCGTTTCTGCGACGAGGTGTGGACTTTCTTGATTAAGGATGTGACGTTCAAGATGGACAACTCGAGCCAGACGGTTCAGGCGGATAAGGTCAAGATTGTGAGCTGTAATAGCAAGCGGCCAGGAGATCCCCAGTAGTGGGCGCTTCACATTTTACTTGTCAAGGCAACTCTCCTCCCCGCTATTGGGCTATCTTTCGGACCTGGCATGTGCTGCGAATTTCTCTCTGGGCCCAAGCCGCACAGAATGATACAAAACCTGAAAGAATGGGAATGGATATGATGGCGCTAGACGGGGAATCGGTGTTTTATGGACAGGCAGGCGTTGGAATTTGGGAAACAAGCCTCAGAGCGTCCCAGCAGAAATAGAGACCCATCTGTCTCTGAAACACGACAGTGATAGAACTCTCAAATAAAAACATGATATTCGAGCCTGTTGCTGTGCCTTTGGTGGTGCGGCTGACCTGATCAACTGGGCAGATACTGTATGCAGGGACCAACGACCCAAAGCGACACGAGAGGGCTGAGTTTCAGCCAAGCCAACATTTTCCCTCTCTTTTTCCTCCCAAACAATCGCATCTCATGACAAAACCCACAGCCTGCATTGGTCAACCCATGATTCATTGGGCCTCCTCCCAAATCCTGCTTCAAAGTAAGTAGCCTCACGGCCTCCAGTTCCGAACACCCAATCCGCATCCAACATCCACCCCGCTTCCAAATCATCACTGAGTCGTCGTCACCAAGCTCTGACGGGCCACAGTATCAAGGCATAACGGCCGGTTTCCTTTGCACTCTCAGCAACCTCTCTCTTTTAACCCCTCCAGAAACATGCTGCGTCAGCGCCCCAAAAGGAACGCCTCTTCCCCAGATCAGGATTCGACCACGTCTGTTTCCCGGTCTCGTAATAACAACAGGCCCGCTGACGGAGATTTACCCACAAGTGGGAAGACGACGACGACGGCCATGGAAAACCAAGGCCAGCTCGACAATGATGACCCCCGCGTCCCCCTACTAGGCGCAGCCAAGAGTGCGAACGCATCAAAACCCACATCTCTATCTCAACGACCCTCGCCTTCTTCCTCTCAACCTCAATCTTCCCTCACTCAGTTAGATGGTACTGCCGAGATGAAGAATCTGGGTCGGAAACCGCAGTGGATTGTCCTGGCCGCGGCCAGTGGTGCTTGTGCTGCTTTCAATGGGGTGTTCGCAAAGCTGTACGTCGTTTCCCCTATTCCTGCCCAGCCAGCCTTTGAAGTCGCATCTAAAAACCAACTTTCATGATCGGAGTTTCTCGAGAGGAGAGAGAGAGGTAGGAGAGTTGAATGAATTCAAGAACTGCTTTGCATGGGAATGAGCCTTATTCCCCTGAAGCCACTCCCTCTGACAGCGGCCCCACAGTCCACGACGGAGTGACATGCCCTCTTTGCCTCAGTGGCTAACTTGCCTTGTAGAACAACAACCGAACTAACGACCAACTTCGCAACTTGGGTTGCGAACACCATTGGTTTGGGGAATGTAGAAGGAGGAGTTGAAGCTGTGGTTCGAGGGGTAAGTTTTTTACTTTATATATCTGCGTTTGAGAGGACTTGGTCCGGGCTTTCCGGCGCCGTGGAGTGTACAGTAGTAGCAGATGGGATGGTGGTACTGCACTTCGTCAGGGCATGGGATCATGGGATGATTCGCGATGCATGCAAGCCACCGGCATATACATTCGTCTCATCTTCCCCTACCAATCACATCCTCTCCCGTTCTCATCCCTTGCTCATATCACCTCTCTCCGTGTCCTCATTTGCAGTATATCCTCATCTCCAGCAGCACAATGTTAACATGAAATAGTTCTTCTTCGTAATGAACCTTGTCTTCAACGGCATAATGTGGACGCTCTTCACCAAGGCCCTTGCGCGCGGTACCTCTACAACGCAAGTATCGATCATCAACACTTCCTCTAACTTCCTCATCACTGCTGTCCTCGGTTTTTTTATATTCTCAGAGAGTTTGCCACCGCTTTGGTTCCTAGGCGCTGGGCTGTTGGTGGCTGGGAATGTGATTATTGGGCGGAGGGAGGAGAAAGAACTTGAGAGTCAGGATGGAAGGATGGAAAATGGCGAGGGCGGGCAAGAGGCAGAGGGGCTACTTGTTGGTGAGGAGTTAGAGTTGAGGAGTGATGTGGAGGGCAAGTGGAAGGAGGAGGAGGAGGATGTGCTGGACTTGAAGTTAGATGAGGAGGAGGGTGAGATGGGGAGAAGTGGTGATCTGATCTGATTGAATTGGGTTTGGTAGTCGTGTGTACCGAGGGAGGCGTTTTAAGATTTTGTGTTATATACCCGGGAATACCTAAGTTTCTAATGCGGTTCTCTGAATTGAAGCATACATAGACTTACATCATTATACCCAAAATTTGCCTTGTCTATTTCTCCCTTTGTATCACCGACAACGGCTTATTCCCTGTAGCCGACTATCTTGCACTCCACCCCGTCCCAAAAATTCGAGAAGAGCAGATCACCTTGGAGCCATATTACTTTTGAGTCTCCCACCTACCTACCAGATCTGAAAAATCCAAGGCCCCCGAGTTGCCAAACAAAGGTATACCAGCCCATTTCCCATTCCAAAACTTCCTCTCAATAGCAACACAAATTTCCACATTTCTGGGCTGACTAACTCCGCCGTGAAGCAGGAAATGGAGAGATACTTTTTTTCTTTCATATTTAGCGTTGTAGCGTTGAATGGAATTGAGCACATCTAGATACATAATCAAGCAGGTGGGTTTTCTCAGCAGAAATTCGGACTCCGTTGGGCTGGCTCCAAATGGTCGTGGTCTGGAAAGAGATATCTTGGAGTCTTAGGAGGTTGAAGATGTGAGGATGTACTGGCTGTTGCTTGCATGACCTGATTAGTACAACTTGTAGAATAAGTAGGACCAGACGCGAGGAGCGACTGGGGGCTCTGAGTAGATCCTCAGCAAGTCGCATGTGCTGGGCGAAGGGCTCGAATAATTTTTGTGTTAGGAGAGTTCGGATATTTTGCTTAGGTTGTTTTTCAAGGGATTGCGGGAATTAAGACACTTTCGGGAGGCATGGGAATTGATCTAGTTGTGTATTGTATGCCCACTTGTGTATTTGCAGGTCGTTCTGGGGAAATTCAACTATGAAAGTACTGGATCTGTGACTCTGTCCACCCAGTTGCTTGCATGGCTAGCCCTGTTGTCTCATGAATCAAGCCATCTATCTACCTATGATCTTCGATAGTTCAATTCAATGCAAAATTCGAATTGCAAGAGGGCCTAGGCTTCCTCAAGCCTCTGCACCAAGACAGAAAGCAGAAAAAAACTCAAGAGCCTCAAGTTGATTCTAGCGCACTACTAAAAGTCTTGAATGAAACTGTCTTCCCCATCCCAAACTTGGTGGCCATTCCAACGGAAACAATCCTGCCTCATCACCGTCAGACTCGGAACGTCCCAGCCATTCTCACCAAGCATCTCAAGCATCTCGTCCCGGATGCCATCCACGAATGTCACTGGTATACGACATCCGGGGATTTCTCCGAAACATGCGTTATACCAATCAATTGCCAAGCTCTCCTGGCCCCTGCTCAATATCTTCACGGCAGTCTTGCCCTCTGCCCTCAACTCCTTGCTCCGCGGCTTGCTCATGACAATAACAATTTCCTCCAACCGTGCATACTGGCGGAAGACCTTGGCAAAGCAGGAGTTGGCGCAAGACATGCCTTTGAAGACCAAACTGCGGACTTTGTCTTTTTCGAGCATGCCAAAGTTCTCGAGCAAAAGTTTCATGGCGAGTGGTTCTAAAGGCACGTCACGTGGATCCGTAGTAATCGGCCCTCCCCAGCTGGAAATCGCGCCACGAATGCATACCGTATCGATCCTTGGGTTGAAGTAAAACGGGGACTTGAATCTACCAGCTGGGCATAAAGTGTAGTCTCGGAGCGTCTCTTGGCGTGCCTCATGATTGACGTTGAGTAGTGCAATCGGTCCTGGAGCAGGGAGGTATCGGAACCATAAGTAGCTACCAGAGCCTAGGTCGAAGCGGCTTCTGATGTTAAAGCGTTGGTTGTAGATTTTGACGTAAAGTAGACGGCCAACCTGTGCCTCCTTCCAGATATGTCTTCGGATTTCAAGAGGGAGGCGTTTGAATTGTTCAAAGATTAGATGTGGGGCATTAGGCATGGTGACTTGGTTGACGCGTGCTGGTAATGCGTGCTTGGGTGTGCACCCAGGGATTGCGGTTGATAGAAGACTCTTCGGAACAGGTGTTTGATAGAGCTCCGTTGCTGCTGGATAGTTTCCAAGTTGAGGAACTCGATATCGTGCCATGATTAGTGCCCAAAGCAGGGTGTAGATTTCGCGGATGTCCAAGTTGAAACTGATATAGGTTGCGAATGTTAGAAAGGACAAAAAAATCTTTGTCAAGGCAGGGAAGGAAGGGTAAGACACTTACGAGAACTGTTCCGAAATGCAAACCACCCCCTGGGAATTGGCGCTAGGTTGAAAGTTCGAGTTGTTGGTGTTGATGGTGGTTTCGGTGCGTCAAAACAAGGAGAGCTGCAAGATATAAGGGGTCGAAGATGCGCCTCAAAAGTGACCTCCAAACCCAAAGTGGAATCTGCGTCGTTAGTGTAGCTCGCTAAATAAAAGTGAAATTCTTCATATTCCTAGCCTAGGAAGCGAAGAGAAACGATTATAGAACTCAATAGTGTTACACGTCACACGCCTGAAGCTCCGTCGAACCCTTTTTCTTTTCTACCTTGGCAATTGAGTTGTTTTTGAGGTATCTATATGATCTAGAAACATTGAAAGTGGCTCAATAACTATTAGTTAGGAAACTCAATTAGGCTGAATAGCAATGTCTGTATGATCATCTAATTTACCGTGAACAGCGGACAAGCTTTTATTGCCTTTTAGAACCCCATGAATCTTAGGCCCTCCCACCGAGTATTCAACGACAAGTCTCTAATTAGAGTTAAAATTCTTCATAATCGGTTCATCCTCAAATTTCGCTAGACTCGTTGTTAAGTAAGATTACTCGGTTGATGTTGTTAATTATTCAAGCTGGTTGGAAACAATGAATGGTGAGTGGGATTTATAGGCAGGAATATTGTTCAGAGTTGCATTTACTTCCTGGTGTTGTGTCACTCGCAAGGTCTAGCTGTTACTCTAGCATGTGAATCATTGGTAAATTCCTCCGAGTCTACAAGAGCTCCTTACAAGATTTGACATTCACCTAGTCTGAAATATCTAATCACCGACACCCTATCCTTAAGTTTCTCTGAATTTGTTTCGATCCAAATGCCTGGGCGTTCTTATGCCTTGCTATTGTAGAAGAGAATAGCGCGTCATTTGAGCTTGACTTTGCTGAAGATTGCAAAAACGCTTTCCCTGCGCTTATGTGAGATCTTAGCGATTGAGGAAATACATTTGAAAAGGAACGAGACCCCTCCATATTTGTCTTCCTTTCCCGACCATCCGCTTCAAGCGGGTAGCCTAACCTGTACTGTACAAATAAAAACATAAAACACAAGTCATACCACTCCCTCACCACCAAGGATCCCCCCTGGGTTCCCTCCGCCTCATAGCCGGCTTAACAAACCCCCCCTTTGGATCCATAATCTGAACCGACATAATAGCCGCCTGCAACGACTTCGAAGACGCCAGAGCCGAAGCCGAAGCCGAAGCCATCGCAGCAGCATCTGGAGCTGCCGTTGTCTGGGGAGCTAAGACCGGAGACGTAACTGCTGCATTGCCGCAAACCCCGAACGCAGGCTGACAACCGATATCTTGGCAGATTAGGTCATTGCTACCACAGGTCCCGTAGCTGGAACAGCATTTTCCGTAATTGCTCCCGGTGCAAGTTTGTGTTCCGCCGCAGCTGCCGTCTGTTGAAGGGGTGAGGGTATGTGTTGGAGAGGGAAGGATGGATGTGGATGAGGGGGATGGAGGGGATGAGACTTTTACAGCGTTTGTGGTGATTGATGATACTACCGACATGAGTGTTGTTGTTTGTTCCGCGCTTGTGGAGGAAGGCGAGGGGTTAATCGTGGATACAGAGACGATGGCAGTTGATGTTCCGGGTGGTGTGGAGTTTGAGGATGCAATGGTAGAAGATGTTGATGCGGTGCTTGGTGAAAGAACTAGGCTTGGGGAAGAAGATGGGGCCGAGAGACTAGTTTGGATGGGGCTTGAGGCTGGAGTGCTCTGAGAAGCAGTCGATGAAGTATTAGGAAGTGGCAAAGATGAGTGCAACATCGAGGATAAAGTCGAAATGATGGTGCTGGTAGGGGTCTGAGGCAGGATTGAAGAAGACATCAATAAAGTGCTAGGAAGTGGTGTAGATGAGGAGAATATCGAGGGAGAGGACGAGATGATGCTGCTAGCTGAGGTTTGTGGTACGCTGGAAGAGGTAGTGGATGATATGCTAGAGGGGGTCTGAGGCAGGATCGAAGAAGACATCAATGAAGCGCTAGGAAGCGGCGTAGACGAGGAGAATATCGAGGAAGAGGACGAGATGATGCTGCTAGTAGGAGTCTGAGGCAGGGTCGAAGAAGACTTCAATGAAGTCCTAGGAAGCGGCGTAGATGAGGAGAATACCGATAAAGAGGAAGAAGGCGAGGCGATGCTGCTAGTGGGAGTTTGCTGTATGCTGGAAGAAGTAGTGGATGGCATTTTGGAGGTGGCAATTTTGAATAGGGACGATGTCGACAAGGAAGACGGAACGCCGATACTCTCTGAAGATGACGAGCTCGCCGGGGAAGCACTCAAAGGAGAGCTGATGACCATAGTGGTGAATGAAGAGGACCTAGACCGAGATGAGGAGGCGGCACTCTTGATTGAGATAGAAGAGACAAGCGACGGAGTGCTTGAGGCCGAACTTGTGACTAAGGGGGACGAAGTGCTTAAGCTTGACGGTTGTGTGATGGGCATATTCACAGCCTGTGAGCCCGAAGTCGTGGTAATAACACGAGTAACAGTCGCAAACGACATGGTCTGGCTAGGACTAGAGTTCTGTGTTGAGGGCACCGGTGTGGGAGATTCTATAACCGCGGCCGAAATCAAATGAATGTTAGGTGTCCCTTCCACTGCTACGGATAGCTGCATGCCTTGGTTGGGGGGACCAGTGTAGTTTCCAGAGTTACAAGAATCCTCAACATCCTTGCACTTTTGGTCCCAGATAGGACAGTTTGCAGCTCCTACTCCTGGAGGTGTCGACTCACATGCTCTACCTTGGCCGGCACAGTTCGAGGTGGCCTACATCGGTGTCAGTTTCTTTAAGGATAGATGAATATTTATTAGCTCTTACATTCATACATCCATCCTTGGTAGAGTAGGAGTCCAGCTCAACACCCCACCAATTTTGGTTTGAGAGAATAGCATTTGCTGGAAGTTGGCCTTCGATCACGCCATCTGGGAAAACCTTGGCGGAGACACTGAGACCTGGCAAGACTCCTTGTGTGTATGGCTGTGGGCCCGGCATGGCGAAGGAAGCATTTGTGCGATTTGTATTGAAGGAGACATCGGTTGCATTGAGGTATCCTGGAATGCTAACAGTGTCTAGAGCACGGAGCTTCCCCGTAGAGTTGAGGTAAATTTGTGCACAACTTACATAGATCTTGGGAGCTGGCGGATTATCACTTGCAACAGAAGGTACAAGGACCTCAGTTCGAACCAGGTAATAGCCTCCAAGAAGATCGGAAGGAACATCGACCTGGATAAAGCCGCCATTTGTGTTGATCTTTTGTGTGCACCATAAACCCGTGGAAGCATTGTACCCTTCTTCCCAGATCTTGAACCAACCGGCTCCAATTCCGGGCTCGGTAAGCAGCGAGGGAGAGGGCTTCATGTACACACTGCAAATGCCTTTCTCTTCGAAATACGCATCATCACCTCCTCGTGCTAGTCCGTAGCCAAAAGTTAACTGGGCACTCGGGGGTGTAATACATACTCGTGCAACACCTGTTGTGCCATTATATCCTGCATGAGGTTAGTATTTTTGATACACTGAAAAGGGGAGGCCATTTGTTCTCCGTACCACAAGCCAAGTCATTGCTCATGAGGTCAACAACAGGAGTACCAGTATTGATAATTGAGAGTGGGGATCTCAAGCATGTTCCCAGGCCCTGTTGTAAACTGTCAACCCATAGCGTGTCAACGAAAGGAAGACTTTGCCCAAAGACTGCCACGGTGTAGGCAACTAAGGCGGCAGAGAGTGCATATCTCATGTTCTGTTACTAAGATGGTGGCTCGTTATAAATCCTGTGGTTGTAAGGTATTGGTTGTTGTGATCCAGAGGTTATAGAGAAGAAGGCTGTACAGCAGCAGAGATATTTATACATGAGTAGAGATGGGGAATAGCTTCGACATCGTGATTGGGGTTGGAGGAGGATGTGGATAACGGAGCCCCAGTGATAGAGGTGTCGGGAATGCTACTGTTTGAGCAGGTCTTGAATAGGGACCCGATGTGAATAAGGCCAAGATAGCTTGTGGATAACTTTAATCGACTGCTCAAGTTATTGGAACATATGAACTGCTGTAGAATGGCATTGTACCGCAATCCTGCGAGACCTTTGACTGGGGATGAACTTGTGACTGAAAAGAGGAGGAAGGAGTAGATATAAAATATCAGTCAAAGCTAGAAAACTTGGACGCGCCACCATTAATTACCATACACCCAACATAATGCCCTGTGATCTTCCAGATTCTCCTAGAAGTTCGAAACAGACATGACAATTCAGAAAGGGCTAATCATTGCCAGTGGTAGCACAAGCAGGGGTTCTCTGAAGGCAAAATCAGGAAATGGGTTAAAATCGATGTTTGATAAATTGAGAGCAAAAAGAAACAATGATGCGAAAAAACAAATCAGAAATAGAAACAATTGTTCAAAGGCCATTTGGTTGGAGCTGGAAGAACTCTCTCCAAGCAAAGAAGTCACTCGGAACACAACACAGCGAATCATCTACAACAGTCAAGCAAAATTCAGAACACACCAGAGAGGAGATATCATTCACACTGCCCACCGTTCTAGCCATTCACAGCCAGTCCAGTCTCATACTAGATTAACCCCATCATCCCGCCCATTCGAATATCTCTTCACTCCACCTCTGTATGAAAATACATTTTCACACTCCATTCATTGTTCGCCACGCTTTCTTTTTTACATGTATAGTACATTGTCTTCTCTTTGTGAATTTGTAGGTCGTTTATTCGTTGATCTTGGCGAGGATACTGGTTTCTGTTAGTAAAGGGTTGATGAAGGTAGGTGAGAGGGAGGAGCGGCTTACTCATGGTCGCGGAAGAGAGAGTATTCCTGATCTCCGACCTTTACCGGGGATCCACCATACTGTAGATATTGTTAGTAAACTGCACTTGAAGATCTAGTTCTTTGAGCTATTTTGTGTTGGAGCTGCCAAGTTAATCTGCCTGCCGGTTCTACTGCCAAATACTGGAGCATATTTGCTCTCCAAACTAACAGCAATAGCACAGGACACTAGGCCAGATCTGCCAGAGGCACATCTTAAGACAGTCATGCAGCAGCACGGACTCAGTCTTCAAGCCCTCGCACATCCAATCCCAACTCTAAAACCAGAACCAAAAAGAAAACAACACCCAACTCACCTGAGGAATCAAAACCTTATCCCCTGGCACCACCGAGCACATGACCCTCTTTCCATCCTTATCCAGTCCTCCCGGGCCAACGGCCAACACCCGCGCCTCGTTCAGTTCCTTAACACTTGATTCGGGGAGGAAGATGCCAGAGGCGGTTTTGGCTTCGGCTTTGATGCGCTGGACGAGGACACGGTCGAGGAGAGGGGCCAGTGACTTGATGGATTTGAGGGCTGTAGACTAGAGTTGTTTGTTAGAGAGATAGTTGGTGTAATGGGGAGGAAAAGTGAAGGGAGGAAGGGAGGAGAGAGAAAAGGCAGGAGAAGAGGAAGGGTGATAGAGCAGCAAGCAAACATGAGGATCATGTCACCCTCGTCCATCCACCTTCCTCCTTCCTTTCTTGAAAAGAGAATTGACATACCATGATTGCGATTAGATCTAAACGCAAATGGTTGGTAAGAGGTTGATTGATTGAGTAGTTGTACAAGAAGATGGGCCGCGAGATGAAGAGGATGTTTTCGCAAGGACGGAGCAGAGAGCTTCGAGGATCTTCTATTTGGGAGACATTTTTTTAGCGAGCCGCCAGGGATGGCGCTTGGGCCAGTATGTGTCATGTGATTTCCGCCCCTTTTCGCCTGGACAGGAGAAGTTTAGACTGAGGCTAATACGACTAAGGAATATCACATATGGCTGGGAGAGGGTCTTAGGAGCAGGTAAATATTCATTAATTAGGCGTACTTCATAAGTGCTGACCAACCTCGAAGTCGCGCCTCTACACCATCTGAACTCCTGAAACTCTGGGGTCTCCATCACTTCCGCGGGATATACAATCTACAGCAACTTCTTTGCCACGGACTTCTAGAAAACTCATTTGCACTTGATTTAGTGCCTTTAAAATATCATCCAACTCAGTACCGCCAACGCCACTCCAAATGCAGCCGCTAATTCCTACCAATCAACTGCCTCTTGCATGTCCTACTTGTTGGTAGGATTCTGTGAGGAAGCCGGGGGCTCCAGTGTATGAGTGTGACCGGGAGCTCTGATGACCTGGCCTCCAATTTCCTGTCGGCAAATGGTCGTACCAGATACCCAGGGATCATCTAGAACATCGGACATCGTAGCACGCGTTTTGGGGTTGATTTCCAGCATACGACCGACGATGTGTCTGCTCTCTCTCGGAAGTAGACGCAAAAGACGCCATGGACCCTTGATGACCTCGGGCTTCTTCTCGGGTTCTGGAGTAGCGCCATCCGATCCGTTCGCCGCCGGAGCTTCGGAATTGGGTACTGTAGCCGTAGAAGCGGGTTGCGAGGTAGGAACTGCATCTCTAGCGGGAGTAGTCAAATCATTGGTAGATTTCGATGGTGGTGGTGGCATGTCGTCAGACGATTTTCTGAGCTCTGTTCCTGGAGTGGGGGCAGATGCGAAAAGCTTATATGAATTATCCGTCATTCGCGGCATCTTCCATGGGAAACGCCGGAGCGACATGCAACAAAATATGATGGCCAACGACCAAATATCAGGCGGCTGGGGATCGTATTTTCGCTCATCATAAACTTCAGGAGCAAGGTAAGGATCCGATCCGACAATTCCTGTTAATTGTTAGTAAAAGCGCTGACATTCAGTAGTTGCAAAACTCACCACTTGCGAGAGTGATACCGCCCTCAAATGGATATTTGAAAACGGTAGCACTGCCGAAATCGATAATCTTCATGATACCGAATTCATTCACAACAACATTGTCCAGCTTCAAATCCCGATGAGCAAGACCCATGCTGTGCAAGTATGTAACGCCACTCAGAATCTGAAGAAACGAGCAACTAATCTCCTCTCTCGACATCTTTCCAGTCATGACAATAGCGAACAAGTCGTAAGGGGCGTATTCCATGACCTCGTACCATTTCCCCTTCTCATGTATAATATCTAGCGTCTCAATTATGTTGCCATGGTGCAAAGTCGATCCAACGCAGAATTCGGCTGTGACCTTCTTGGCATATTCCTTCTCAGTCTCGTAAGAGTGTCTCGTTCTAAATTCTTTTACAGCGAAAGTTGTTCCGTCGTTACTTCGCTTCATCAAACGAACGGATCCTCCAGCCCCAGCTCCAAGAACCTTGCCAAATTTCCCATACTTCGACTGCAATCCATGGTCATCACCAAAAGGTAGCTGCTGAGGAGTCTTGTGGTGAGGTGGGGTCTTGGCACCGGATCTTGTTGACTTCGTTGAAGGTGTTGGGGATCCGGGGCGTTTTGCCTTGTGGCTACCAATCTTCAAGAATCTCTTAAGCTCCGACATTGAGCCGTGCTTGCTCTGAATAGTTCCAGAGCTCTCATCATGCATATGCGAGAGATGGTCCTTATGACCACCGCCAAAAATGTGTGAATGTCTCTTCTCTGAACTCACATCTGCTGTACTCCTCGATGACCTTGGCAGGTTTGCCGATGATGAATTCGGTGACTGCCTGTGTTTCGAATTCAGGGCTGTGAACTTGAATCTAGCGTCGATGCTATCGAGGTTCTTAGACTGAGGAGCGCGTTTGCTGGCAGCGTACGGGTCATTTGCGTCTCCCGCAGGGGAAAATGGTCTGGTAAACGTCGAGGCACGACTTGGGCTGGCATCCCGGGAAGTAGGGACGGATGACGACGAATCGTGGGTAGCTGGACCAATGGAAAAAGCACCACTGTTCTTTATTGATCCTGTTAACTCTGTCGCGCTTGAAGGTTTGGTAGTAACGCCCGAGGAACCGGGTCGGGACTCGTCTACGTTTGTAGTTGAGGGTGAAGTTCCTGGTGGTGAGATTTGCGGTGTAAATGCTGCGGGGTCTTCATCTGCTTCCACCTTCTGGGGAAACGCTCCGGCAGCCGTCCCAGTATTTTCCGGCGCGTCTCTCGACCTTGTCGCGGCAGGAGTAATCGGCGGTGAATGCATCGAGGTTGGTCTTGGGCTTTGGTGAGGTGAGGGTCGACTTGAGGAATTTCGAGTATTATGTCGGCTTGCCTCTAGAGAACTATCTTCATTCGAAGCAACCTGCAACGTGGACTAGTTAGTAACTGACAAGCAGGTGAGAAAAATGGGGGCATGAAACGGAATATATAGGACGATGCAGGAAGGTGGGGTAGCCCAGGAGCCTTTCCCTTTAATGTGTAGGGTTGGGCCTCTAGATCTAGTATTCTCTCCAGTATGAACTGGATACTGGCGACGTTTCCAGTATCGTGAAAAGCTAATAAGGTAGGAGAATGAGAGACTCAGACCCCCAGGGTGTTCGTAATCTGTCTCGGAGATGCCGGATGTAGGAAAGAGAAAGAAAACATACCCTTGAAGCAGGTAGAGATACAGGTTCGAAAGCGAAATGGCTCATTCGACGTTCTTGTAGATGTGATCCATGGAGCGTCTGTGATAGCTCCTTGATCTTGGCCTTGTCCTTCCCAGATATGTTTTGGGTTGCTGGCACAGCTTCCGGGCCTTCAATGTTATCCGGCTCAATCTCTTGGGTAACAGAAGCGAATCGTACAGCAGGTGCTGGTTCGGATACTTTCTTCGGATCGGTGCCTGCAGATATGTCTGAATTGGATGCTGTAAGAGATCTTGTCAGAGAAAATCTTGTCAAAACGTCTCAAACATGAATGGGAGCGCGCCATGAGAGTTAAGAATCGTAAGCGTCGCACGTACCAGGAACGGGACCTCCTTGAGGTTGATTCTCTTGAGAAGCCATGATGGGTGGGGTGGTTAGGTGATTGATGATACAGTACAGGATGCCTGAGATGACACTAGGATAGGAGAGATTCTCGAATGGTGGTCAGGTGGTGAGGTGGGAGGTGGATTCAATGCTACAAGATCGTGGAGCAGTAAATTCGCACTTCGTGGTGGGGCAAATGAAGTCTCTTGAGCCGGTGTGGTACTGTAATGGAGGGTTGGCGGGCGGACCCCGATAAAGAAGATGGCGTCTGCCAATGTTCCGGAATGTTTGAAGCGACGATAGGAGCCAAGAGTGGGAGACCAGAGCCAATTCGACAGCAATGAAGTTATCTTCTCCGCCGAGGTGGGCAAAAGGTGTTGGTTGCTGGATGTGGTTGGAGTGGATGGAGTGGATGGAGTGGATGGAGTGGTGGAGGAGGGGAGGTTACCGGTGGAACGACCCGACAGCCGATATGAATACTGTGCAGTACAGTACGTACGGTTCTGTATGGCAATCTCTCGATCAATGCAGAGCAAGTGCAGCAGGTGGTACTGTAATGACGACGGAGGGCCACGATTGCCGCATCCGAGTGTAACTTAAGAAGTTAAAGCTCAGCCAAAGAACGCATCCTACAAGACACGACGACCATTGAAGTTCATGAATGCTCTCCCGGAAGGCTTGACTGTGCCAAGCCGGGAAGAATCTTCATTGCAGAAAATGTCTGCTTCGTATCGTCGTATCATCGTATCATCTCCATCACCAGCGAACGGGGTCTGAGGGCAATTAAGGACATGGGCATAGAGGCGCAAACAGAAAACTTGAAAAGCCGCTTACGAACCTCCGAGTATTTTTCGGATCCTGAGGACGTACCCATGAAGAATACCTTCGTGAATAATATCCAACGAGAAGCGAATATCACGTTTCACCACGCAAGCAAACCTCGGATGAACACAACAGAAGATGACACCAGACGTCCCGACTCCCGACTCCCGACTCAAGCAGTGTAACACTCTTCAAAGGTACGACAGAAGTGATTCAATCTATCCGAAGAGCGGCCATTAGGTTTCTGCATGTCGTAGATCGCGATTGTCTTACAGTAAAGTCGGTGTACCTGTTATTGGATGCCTAGACTGAGGTCTGCCGGCGATTTTGCTCTTGGCACCGGCACCGGCACCGAGGAAGTGTGCCGACTCCGGACTTGAAGTTGTTCTGGACTGCTGAGCTCGACAAAGTACACGTGATGTCACAGTTACGATGCCTGGGCAGTTTCGGGTATGAGTCGGGAATATTTTTGATATGCCATGATCGGGCACATTTCTACTGTCCTACTTGTACTGTACAATAATAACCGAGGTAACTTGTGCCCCTTCTTGATGTACTGTACAACTTTTTCCAAACGCCACCGCAATATGTTCCAAACAAAATGCTTTCTCCAACATTGCAAAGCAACATCTCTCTCGGCTATCGAAGTCCTAATCGAGTGCTAGAGCAGGAAATTCCTCCAGGATAAGCCCAAATTCGAGCCCAGAAGAGCAGTTAGAGGTATCCACTGGCTGTGGCAAGGAAAGTCTGACTGTTCAAGTCCTTGGAGATGCCTATTGCTCCGAAAAGATCAGTCCATCCGCATTAACAATGCCATATGCCTCTGCATCCTCCGCAATCCGTCCATAGTCGTACAATAAGATGCCCTCAACATAGTCTCTGCTCTCACTTCTAATGTCGTACACAACTAACTCTCTCCCCATCACTATAGCCCTCCAACCTCGGCCTCTTTCTCCCCCTCCCACACCACTATCCCCTTCACCATCCCTCTACGAATCTTCCCCCATTCCGCTCTAAGCTCTAACCCCCACCCCCACCGTTTTTGCCTGCGCAATAACACTCCTGCACAACCCCTCCTCACTCAACCCGCTCAACCTCAACTCCCCCCTCTTAATTCTCGCAATCTCATAAATATGCTTCAGACTAACCGTCCCCACAATCCCCGTGCCATCACCGCCCTTCAGCTTTCCCTTCGTCGGCTCCACACCCGCTGCCTTCAGTAGTAAATAAGAGGTTGTGGGAGTGCGGATTTCGAAATGGAACGAGCGGTCCGGACGAACGGTGACGCGCGCGGGGATGGGGGTGCCGACCTCGAGGTGTGCGGTACGGGCATTGAACTCCTGAGAGAGAGAGGAAGGTTAGCAAGGTGTTTGGACAAAGGGGAGGGAGAAGGGGGAGAATGTACTTTGCAGAAATCCATCGACTTGACACCTTTGCTTCCGAGCGCGGGACCGACAGGCGGACTGGGACTTGCTTGGCCAGCTCCAACAATAAGCTTCACGATCTGGTCTGTGGCTGCGCGTGCTTTCGACATTGTGTGTGTGGTTCTGGGGATTGAAGCTGGGGAGCGCGAATGGGGAGGTTTTGATAGATATGCATTGAAGCTTGAGAGATAATTTTGGTGGTCTGTGCTGTGCGTTGGTGGTGTGGACGACAGGGGTGGTAGGGGAGCCGAGATTTAGGGGGTTTTGTTGACTTCACTGCTTGCGAAACTTCAAGTTTTGAGGAGGGATGCGACTTGACGCGCTCTATGGGGGAGGGGGGCATGTATATATTCTTCATTCGAAAAACAAAAATTTGAGATCTTATCATTGTCCTAAGCCGTAATGAATAAAAAACCCAATCCCTCATCCTCCACGCCTCTCACCCCCGACATCTATCCATCAAATACCAAAATAAGAAAACTCATCCAACGATCATTCCAAAGGCCCACCGGCTGGCGGAGTGGTAGAGAGGTGTTTCTCGCCGTTAAAAAATACACTTCTCCCAAAAAAAATGGTAGCAGGTGGTTTTTCTAGACATCCAGTTGAGAGACTGGAAGTTGATTTTTTGTATTTTTTGTGCCCATTTATTGTGTATGTTTTTATTTGGAAAGGGGGGAATTTTTGGGGAGGTTTTTGGTCCCGCGGAATTGGGTTCTTTTGATGGTCTCTCTATTAATATTCATTTGATTTCTACTAGCGCTACTGCCTGGGAAAGCGAGCCGTGCTCCCTTCGCTCCGCATGTTATCATTAAGTTATTGTATCAATTTGAATTAGCCACTCATCGCCATCTACGCAGTGGGACAACGGTGTCATCGAGGCTTTTTTTTATCCACCATGGTTTTTCAATGAATTGTTAAGAGATTGCGCTATTAATCTTCGTGCACCGGAATGTATCCCTTCCAGCCTATGAATAGACTTTGATATTCGAAACAATTTAAATGTTCAAGAATGTCTTGAATGCTCACCCGATTCTCATAGATCAAGTTGTAGTTTTAATATCAAGTGTATGGTGTGTAGCGATGCAGGCTATTCCCTAGCTGGTGATGTACTCATACCAAATGTTATATCCGGAGCCCGTATCACCCGGGCTCCATCTAAACTTTCCAAATCCTATTTATTTACTTTCCTTGACTAGTATTACTGCACTTTCTTCATCATCCATGAAAAAAATTTCACTTTCAACCTCGGACTCAGAGTCTTTCTCGACTCCAGCCTTCTGTCTGCGTTCTCTAATACTGTAACCAACAGTTGGCTCACAACGATCATGATGAGACCAGCGATGCCGAAGCCGAAACCATTGGGGAAACCGCGGCCTGAGATATGTCAAGAGAACTTTTGAGAGAGGATGTGGTAACCTACCGAAAGTAGGAGCCATGGTCTGAGGGGAAATGAGAATTGGAAGCCACCTCGCTACCTAGGATAAAATTAGCTGGGCTTAAGAAACATATGAGGATATGATGTTGGCTTACGTCACATTGTATTACATTCACCCTGGAGATGAACAGAGCTCTTCTTTTCGTTATCACCTGCACAGGTCTCATTTTCCCATGTGTAGCTATTGCTGTCAGCATTAACAGTACAGAAGGCAGAGATCAGACTTGTGCCAGTGGGGATGATGCTCCAAGACAGAAAAGTGTTCGGCTTTGGGCCGAATACCAAAGTATCCACTTGCTTGGCAACTAGGTCTATACAGCTAATTGGAATTCAGTTCTAGATATCCTTCAAGGGGGAGGGTGGATCCTTACATATTAGTAGCCACCACCTACTAAACTAAATAGTTTCATAGTCTAAGCATATGAGAAATATTATAATTAGCTAAAATCCTAATAAATATTTTTTTAATATACTTATCATTATTGCTCATCATTATTATTATCGTCTGTTTATATCTGTAACGAATCGACTTCGTCAGGGTTGTTTGGTAAGGCAGGAACTGCACACTAAGTAAGTCACGGTGGAAGAGAGAGGCTTTGGAGTCTGTCGAAGGCTACCAATTATGGGTTAAGATAATCAATTTGAGTCGAGCACGAAGCTCCTATAGAACCTTCCTGCTCTGGACCTGGCTGGACCTGGCTGGACCTCGCAGGTCCAGGACCCTCGGTCCTCCAAGGTTTATCACGTGACCTATCATGTGGTTATCCCAATCACACTAAGAGTTCTCTGCCTAACCCTTGGTTAGTGAGCCTCAGGCTCTTAGTTTGACAAGTGCGTTTTGTTACTTCGTAACAATATCTTATTAGACATTAATGTAAAGTAAATCCAATGGAAAGGCTAAAGAAGATTAATGACAGAGTTCAATTTGATAGCTTTATTCTAAACGACAGTGCTTGCTGATAATATGTTATCCATCAAATCTATCACTCCCAAACCATGCAGTGAATCTTACGTCGTATACACACACGCGCCGCGAAGGAAATTACAACCAGAATATATATCCCTCGAAAATAAAAACGGGCCCCAATTTTGTGCCAACTCGATTGTTGGCATAATCTTAGCCCTCCTCAGTGTTCCGGACAAACTATTTCCCAAAAGCCTAGAATATGTGTGCTAATAACGCTCTCACCGGGCCCCCTTCCTTCGCCTTCTTCTTTGGGTACACCTTGCCGGTCTTTCGTGTATAGACCGAAAGCTGCCTCTCAGTCGCGAATCGCCGTGGGATCTTCCCCTCGCGTTGCGCATCAATAAAGTCGTAGATATTGATCCAGACTCCTCTCAATTTCTGTAATAAGTAAAGGTCAGTTCTAGTTTATAAGTGCAAGCTAGACGGATGGAAGAATGCGAATGGTTATGTAAGATCTTACCTCCTTGCACTTGGACATGCTTGTAAGCGCGTCCACATCGAGACCTATATCCTGGCAAAACCGCTGCCAGTTCGCGAGCTTGCTCACATCACCGAAATATTTGTCGAACTCTCGCACGATACTCTTTGTAGTCAATTTTGGGAGACCAGGGTAATCGATTTGGCCTATATTAAGTCTGGCGACGTCGTCGGCAAGACATTCTATACAGGAATCCTCCAGTCGTACTTTAGATTCGTGATGGGCACGAATCTTCGTCTTCATGGTTGAGAATTCATATACTGATGCAGTGAAGTAGTGCAACCTGTAAAGCGTAGAGCTCAAAGAAGCAGTAGGGTCTTTCTCCAAGAAGGTGTATTCACCATCTTTCAATTTAGCAACTCTTGTTACACGACAGTAGTCTCACGTTGCCAACTCACTGTAGCAACGTGTGGCTGAAGCAGCGCTCATACACTCTGGCGCTCCTTGGCGCTCTTCCTGTACACATGCGGCTTATACCACTCGTCCGCCGTTCGTGACCCGAATTTGCCCTTGGTACAGTATGGAGGCATCGTCGCACTGTATCTTTAACTAGTATCAGTGAGTGAAAAAATGACTTTACTACTTAAAAGTATCTGAATGGGCCTCACCCTCTTCTCGCAAGTCGTCCTCCTACATATGTCTACCTTGAGCTTTAAACATGCACTTCCAGAAGGGATTAAATGGGATTTTGAAAACAGGACGGAGCTGTTTGGAAGGGGCGATACAAGAAGGCATCCTGCGGATGACGGCATGCATACGCATCATTTATATTCGAGTCGTAAAACAATCTCAAAAAGAGACTTGATAAACCAGGACATGGATTTGGTATGTTTTTGCCTTTTCAATTCACGCAGCGAACATGAATTGTGATATACGTACTTTACTCGGGACACCCCCATAAGCTCTCGACTGACGTATAGAAGGCGTCAGGGGTGACAGCGAGGCAAGCTCGGACTTTACCTACAGTGGAGGCGGTGGAGGGGCGAGTATTTACGAATTTCCTCCTTTTGTAAATAATCTCTAACCGAATTACAACAAGTCTAAGAACATTCCTTCAAGATGATGAACTGGGCTAAACAAACGTGAGTCTTGCATGGTTCTAGAATTGCAGACTATCACTGACCTTGGGCTTCCGAAAAACAGGCTAGCCAATGTCGCCGGCACTCAAGAACCTATCTATGGACCATCGGCGATTCAGTCTGTTGCAAAGCAGGCAGAGACGAAGCCATACTCGGAACTCACCAGGGAAGATTTGAAATGGGCTGCTATGGACTCGACCAGTGTGGAGACACAGACCTTCTACCTCATGGCAGATAACGGGTACCTTGGATTTGCCCAAGTCATCTACAGCAACGTTGCGTGCGACTCTTCAGACATCTGAACATAGGACAAAGCTAATGTTCTCAAAGTGGCATCCGTACAACGGTCCAATTCAACACGAAGATCTTCTATCCTAAGGAGTTGAACAAGCCCAACCTCTGGTCCTCGGACCCAGTTAAGGATGTTGACTTCAGTGATGACAAGAGCAATTTCTACGCCGAGAATGTTGCTATGGAGCTTTCGGAGGATGGGAAATCATACACGATCAAGTCTATGAGAAACGAAAACTCGATCGTGAATCTTACGATTTCCCAAGTCTCTCCGGGCTTCCAGGTTGGCACGGATGGGAAAACATACTACGGCACCGATCCTAAGTCTCCTTGGGGTTCTATGAGACACGCTTTCTGGCCAAGATGTACATGTGAGGGACAAATTGTAACCAAGGATGGTCCGATTGATTTCAAGGGCAAGGCCCTCTTCATTCACGCTCTTCAGGGAATGAAACCCCACCACGCTGCAGCTAAATGGACCTTTGCAAACTTCCAGGGCCCGCACTACTCTGCCATTATGATGGAGTTCACTACACCACCTTCTTATGGCTCCACGGTGGTCAATGTTGGCGGAATCGTCAAGGATGATGAGATTCTTTGGGCTGGATCTTCGAATAAGGCAACCCATAGTAGAATCAAGGTTGATGCGGAGAATGACTGGCCAGAACCAGAGGCTCTTGAGTTCGAGTGGTGTGGCAAGACTAAGGATGGAAAGACAGCCACAGCCTTCCTTGAAGGAACCCTGGAGACGAGACGGGACAAGGTGGATATTATGGCTGAGGTGCCTGGTTTCGTGAAGAAGATCGTGGCCGGGGCTGCCGGAACAAAGCCCTACATTTATCAAGTATATTCCTCTCCCTTCTTATGTATCCCTGACTAATTTGTTTTAGTATCCCCCACCCGAGATCCCATTAACCTTGAAGGTTAAGGTTGGAGACGAAGAAACGACGGAGCAAGGAATCTTCTATTCAGAGGCAACCTTCATCTCTGAGTAATCGCGACACCCTATCGTGATGCATGAATTAGTCTATGGTTTCTTCCTGGCGTTGAGTAGAAGAGGCAAACACGCTCGTTGGGTATCCTGTAGTGCATTAATTGCAAGCGTAGCGCATAGATAATAGAGTCTCTATGAGAGACTTGAATCAATTTATTGACCTTGACCACGTCTCCCACCCACCTCACCTTTCAAAACAGTTCAACTTTAAAAAATTTCCCTTCACTTTGACCGCACACTAACATGTATATTGATCGTCGTTGCACTCCTTTCCTCGAATTCCGGCTTACAAAGCCATCTTTCATCCTGCATCAATCGTCAACCCATCCGGCAAGGCTAACCTCAACCTCGACTTCTGTAAACAATCAACCTCATCGCAGCAACTCAACCTCGACGCGTCACTCACCACCTCAAAATGCCAACTCAACCCTCCCCCTCCGCCCGCATGTCCCGCGGTCTCGGCGGCCCCTCCAACTCAAGCAGACCACTCCGACCCACCCTCGGCGGCAAAGGCATAGCCAGCTCGCACCCGTCTGGTCAAGGACGCGGCAAGGAGGCTGGAAGATTCGGACTCGGTGCTAAGAGGCCTTTGAAGAGACAGCGGTACGTCTTCTATTCCTATCTGCGCAGAAAGGAGGAAGAAGGAGGAGGGGAAGGAGCTGTCTTGGATTAATGTTAGGGATGAAGGAAGCTGATTTACCCCGCGCAACAGCAAGATCTTGAGAGATAACATTCATGCGATCAGTACGTCCCCTTCCCATTTCCGTCGGAAACGCGTGCTAATTTTCTCCGCAGCTAAGCCTGATATCCGGTATGCTACCTACCTTTTCTGAGGGTTCCTGCGATGCAAACACGACTTGGGACGAGAATGAGATATATGGGACGGAACTGACAGATCACAGACGATTGGCGAGACGAGGAGGCGTGAAGCGTATTTCGGCCATGATTTATGAGGATATTAGAACGGCGATGAAGGCGCATTTGGAGATGGTATTTCTCCTCTCATCCGCTATACCCTGACCCAAGAGTTATACTAACAGGTGACTAGATTCTGAAGGATTGTGTGGCAGTGGTCGAGTATGGAAATAGAAAGACGGTTACTGTTAGTGATGTAAGTCTACCTACAGCTTGAAAGGGAAGAAGGGAATGGATGGGTGCTAATGGAAAATAGGTAATCTTCGCATTGCGACGTATCGGCAGACCGATCTACGGTTTCGATAAGGATACATACGATCCAGCGAAGAAGAAGAGAGCCTGAATGATAACGCCGTCGATACTCTCCTGTTGCGACCGAACACGATTCTCCTTCTCTCGACTTTCTCAGTACGGATTTCTTCAAAATACGGCGGTTGCACATCTTGTTTCCATGTATCAAAGGGGTACTAAAGAGGTAATTTCCTTTGCAACAATTGTACACTCCGGACTTGTTTCTCGTTAGGGTTCTCAGCTTAGGCGAGCTAGATAAGCTGCGATTCAAGTCTGCATAATACCTGAGGAGTTTAAGGTTGGGCTTCCATGACCTTTGTCTGGTTGTAGGTTGCGTTTGCTACAATGAATGGAATAGAATTGAGTTTCTATTTGTTTTGTTGCTTTGAAAGAGATTCGCCTATATCTATTACCTCGGGCATTTATTCTTCGCTCCCATGTTTTAACGTCTCATAACCTCCAACCCCTCGACTGCTTCACCTCAGTAACTTCCGTTACCACAGGAGAAGAGGGAGTAGAGCTCCCCCCTCCACCAACTCCCTGCTGCCACTCCCTCACCCGTCGGTCAGAATCACCTCCCCCACTTCCATGCACACTCCCTCCCCTCTTACTCTCCATCCTACTACTATGTCTCTTACTCTGACTTCCCATCACCTCCCCTTCCCTCTCCGCCAATAGTAAATCCCTTACTCTCGCATTGCTCGCGCCGCCATTCCATATTTTCTCGCTATAAATACCCATCTTCGGCGCGCCGGGGTAGCGTCCCTTCTGTAAGACAAGCATTATTAGTCTCTTTCCAGAAAGGAGAGATTTGAAGAAAGAGCCAGTAAGATAGGCGGCAATGTATGCAGTAAGGAGGCGGTAGGTGGGGATTTAAAGACAATGGGCCCTCGTAAGGCCAGGAACGAGTACGAGGAGGAGTGATTAATAGGTACCTTCACTTTGCGTTTGCGGTGGAAATAGGTACAGGTGATGTAGAAGCCGTGGATATGCGCAGGGAGAACACCAGCGATGAATAAGAAGCCATTGATTATGGTGTCCATACCTGGACCGGCGACCTATGGTTATCAGGATGCGGCTTCGGGGAGGGAGCTGGGAATGGACTCACAAGCATGACGGAGAGAGGAGGACCTGATTGGGCTGTTAGTATATAGGGAATATTCCGAGAGCTAGAGATCAGGCAAGAACTGGTAGGAGAGTGTGTGTTCTGGTATAGACAGGAGGGGACGACGTACAGAAGATGTTGACCAGGAAGATCATAAGCCGTTCCCGAATCATGTTGAGATATTTTCTGTAGGACTGGTTGAGATGTTGTCACCAGATAGCCTGTAACTACAGGTATTTATCGCAGCACAGAGTTCATGGAAGAATAAGTGAAATGTATGTTACAACGCCTTGGTATTTGTCAAATGACTCTGAAGCGGTCGGATGTAGAGTAGCACAGAAATCAATACCTCCGTTAGCAGAGATCGATCAACTTATCTTATCACCTGAATTCAACAGAGTTAATCAGATTTCAGGATCTTTAACTCCTCTGGGTTCATGACTTGTTATTGGTAGATCTTCTAGATATGACGATGTTGATGCGTTGGTGGAAGCAAGAATACTTGGTTTTTGGTGCTGTATTGGGATGCGGCAGGGGTCGTCGCAAGCGAGAAGCTGTCTGTGCTTAGCGGAGTGTGGCGCAACTTTGCGGTGTTGGTGGTGGAGCTTGAAGCTGGATGAAAGTTTGTCCTTCATCCTTCCGCACTGCGGATGCAGGAGAGAGGATAGGATCATGGAATCCAGAAGGAATTTGTAATCAAGCTGGGAAGCTAGCTATCTCGTTCCCAATTAAGACCGCATTTGCCTGCACTATTGATCGAGGAGCTATTGCCAAAGCTGCCGTATGTGTACAGGAAACAGGAGTCTTACTGGCAATGAGGAGTGGCAAAGTCGTTAAGTGTTCCCGTACTTGGTGAAGGGTCAAAAATTAATACTCCAACAGTTCGGAGCCCTACGAAGTTAAGTCCCTGGCATCATTGCCTGTCTGAAAAGCGTGGCCTCAATACAAAGGATGGATGATAGGGCTGAAGATTCATGAATGGAATCGACCCCAGTCAATCATAGGAGCAATAAAAGACCGCGCCTCTCGTGCGTCTTCCTTTCTCCATGACCGAAGCCCGATTCGTAGGTCTCAAATAGGAGGCGGCACAGGCGGTGAAATCTGCACTTCTTGTGGTTCTGATATCGTGCAACTGCATGAGAGACCCTGCGCGTTTACACGCCCTGCTCAGTGAATCTAGATTGAGCCAAATTCTGGGGGCTTGTCTAAGGGCTTCCCATAAGTATTTGTCAAAATTGTGTTGGGTATTGGGGCTGTGATGTCTCCTAGGCCCCCAGAGAACAAAATACAGGCATGCATCTAGGGAACCTGTGTGCCAGCCAACCAGAAGGTGATCTATCCGAGGGTTTGGAGCGAGCTTGTAGCTCCGCTGGGTACAGGGGCACTGGTGATATATTGTTTGTATGTAGGTGTAGGGCTGGGTATCTGGGATTTACCATCCTTGCGAAGTTTCCTGGACGAGTCCTCGTCCTAATGTTTTTCCCTTTATGGTTTCTCCATTTCCCAAAGAGATAAAAGCTATCGATGTCCCCTTGCTTTGTGAGCATTTGGAAGAAGAGAATCGTTGACAAAAGGGATTCAAACCATGAAGTCAGTAGTGGATCATCTCGAGGGGAAAAGAAAAAGACGTTCAACAAAACGGTCAAGAGGAGGATGTGGAACTTGCAGGTAGCTTCTCCTGCCCCCAATGTTCATACCGATCTAATATCTGACACCCGCCGCAGAATCCGGCATGTCAAATGTGACGAAGAAAAGCCAATATGTCTTCGATGTCGTCAAATTGGAGTGAAGTGCGATGGCTACCCAAGCCCCAGAGAACTCCCCAGATCAACTTTTGACGTGGCCGTTCCCAGGTCGTCTTTGAAAGATCCCCCTAAAGTCAGTTCAGGAACTCTAACGCCTATCCTCCAACCTTCACCCTCCACATTTTCATTCGAGAATGAAATGGAGGCAAATTACTTCTCTCTGTTCAAAGTCAAGGCAGCATCCGAAATGGCCCCTTTCTTCGAATCAGACACATGGCGCCGACTCGTCCTCAGGTCTTGCCATGTACCAGCAATCCGGCACGCTGTAATTGCTATCGGAGCCTTGGACAGAACAACAATGACAAACCAGCGTGAGAGACGACTCCCAATAGGTTATGATCAAGACGATCCAAGCGTGCACCATCAGATTGCTCTCCAGCAGTATAGTACCGCGATTCGGTGCATGAGAGAAGCCGCAGCAAGCGGCACCCAAGATCTGAGATATACCCTAATTTCTTGTCTAGTTGTGTCCTCCTTTGAAGCATACCATGGAAACTATCCGCTAGCTCACGCCCAGATTCGAACAGCTATCGAGTTAATATACGAATGGGGCTCAAAATTCGAATACGACGTTCCCCTCGGTTTCTTGTCCCCTGACTCTTCCATCATTGAGGACGAGCTGATCCAGACCTTTGGCCGACTTGAAGTCCAGACCTTCGCTTTTCCCGGTGGCATGTCCTTGCAACGTCATAACGAGTTGATCAATGAGGGCGCGGACATTGTTGAACGTATGCCATCAACATTTGGGAATCTTACGGAGGCTCGCATACATCTCGAATTGTTAGAGAGACGGCTTCAGCATTTGTGGTACGTTGCAGGAGAGGTGTTGAGACCTCGTCCTAAAGTTCAATCTAGCACCATCGAATACAACTACGACAAATTAGCTATAGGAACGAAAAACAATCTGGCGATACCGCCACCAGCGCATACCGAAATTCTTCCAGGAATAAACGACCGTAGGTCGGCTACTGAAAAAGAGAAGCTACTGACCGGAGGGCTTGACTTGCAGGGACTCTTGCAAACTAGAGACAGACAGATCACCGAACTTTCTAGGTGGAAGTCTTCTTTTGACGCCATGATGAAGGAACACAACGTGCCAGAAACAATTGACTCAATGATCGTCCAACTCCATTTCAAGACCATTTATATGTCGCTATTGGCCGGGATTGCTCCCGTTCCGATCGAACTTTCGGAAATGGCAGAGATAGTAGAGCTTGGCAGGAAGGTACTCGAGAGTCTGCCAAAGGCTAAGTGTCCTAAATTCACTCTTGATATAGCAGTCATCATCCCGCTCTTCCTGGTCAGCGTTCGAACCAAATACATCTCCCTAAGACGACAAGCAGCAGGACTCTTACGAGTCTATCCTCGAAGGGAAGGGCTCTGGGACAGCACTGCGGCAGGAACAATCGTTGATTGGGTTACGGATGTGGAGAGCTTGGATGTTGATCTAAGTCAAGGCGTGATCCGAGACTGGGCGAGAGTTCGTTCCCTGACCTATACGTTTGATGTGCAGAATCGGAATGTCGAAGCACACTGCTATCAGAGAGACTTCCCAGACGATACAGAATTGAAGGAAAGACGTGCAACATTAACCTGGTGAAGTTATTGAGGTGTTAGAAGGGGGGGGGGGGGGGATTTTAGGGAGTTTTTAAAAAAAATGGCCCGGGTCATGTGGGGTCAAAGGGCCCATAAACA
>JAPZPB010000150.1:0-82807 GCA_037952635.1 Bryoglossum gracile | reverse complement strand
GTGGTGGTGGTGGTGGTGTTTTTATAGAGGAGGATTGACAGTCGAGGAGGAAGCTAGGGGAGGAATAGGAGTTAGAGTCCTTTTGGTCACGGGAAGTGTGCTGTGTTATTGTTTTTAGTGTGGGTTGGGAGATGGGCGGGTATAGGGCGTAGGTAGTTGAGGGAGAAGAGGAAGGGGAGGAGGAGGAGGGGAGGGAGGAGCAGTGCTTGGTGATGAGCGGAGGCGGGTAAGGGGGTAATGTAGGGATGTTGAGGGTTTGGGGGGGTTGAGCTGTTGGAGAGGAGATGGGGTGGTGGTGCGAGTTGGATGTGGTTTGATAATGGGGAGGGAAGTATCTTGATTGTTGAAGAGGGGATGATCTTGGACACTACGGTTAGATAGGTATAACGCAAATGATAGATAGGGTGATAAAGCTCCGGATGAAAGCCACTGGATAGTAGGAAGGCGAGATCGAGAATCTCTGACGAAGTTGCGAAGGAGGAAAATCAAAGTTTGTGAATATTTCGCTCTCTGGGTCATTCCAAGAAGTCTTGCAATTTGACGGTTCTCATCAGCCGTAATGCCTCGAATCTTGCTACCAATATGCTCAAGTTGGCCTGGGAAGAGTTTCAGGTCAACAGTTTCTAGCATCTCAACCTCAGCCTCGCCCGACTCGCACCAGGAGAAGAAATTAAAGTCCGTATTTAGGGAACTTTCTTAGGGCCGGGGGAAATGTAGTTTGAGTACTTATCGAGATTCAGTTTTGCAGCCTCGTTAATCCGCTCTGGTAATCTTTAATCTTTGACCAATGGAGAGGGGACTTAGAGGCTGGCCTGCACTCAAACTCCATACTACAATTTTGCGTGGAGCTGAAGGTAATCGAGTCGATGAAAAATTCAGTTCAGAATTGAGAGAAATGAAGAAACGCTCAATGGAGAGGGTGACGGAATGCCGCAAGCAATGAGTCGGAAGACGAGACTGGAAGCGGTACTTTCAAGGTAGATCCAAAGTCGGTTATTGCCTGCACGTAACTCCTGCCCTCACATTACTACACTCATAAAACATGATAAACGAAGGCGCCACTGTTCCCCAGGCTCAGATAATTTCCACAGCTGTACCAAATGCTTTCCTAGCCTCCCAGAACCAAACGCCGTATCCAGACCCCGTCGTATCATCGGCAGTCATTGGGTATAAACAGCCTGTGTGACTAATACACCCAGTTAGTAACCGATTTGAAAGAGCCAGCAGGTGCTACTGGAATTGGTACTTGCCACCTCAAGCAGAACCGGCATGGCTGCCTTTGGGAAACGGTCCTTGACCATTCGATTTCAAGCCACTCGTAGCAGTAGCCCAGATTCTACCTCTTTGACTAGCAAGCACTGGAACAGCGGGAGTGGCGAGCTTTCCCCACGCAAATGTAAGGACGGCGATGTTAGAGGCCGAGAGGACGAGGTAGTAGGTTGCGATTAGGGAGGGCATTGTTGCTTGGGTTCTCGGTACTTATGGAAGTTGGTCTTGAAGGGCGATTTAGTATTTGCGGAGGAGATATGTTGTAGAGAACAGAAAAGAGTTGTACTCGAGGACAGAGCACACTTCTTGGGTAGAAGTAAGTAAGTTATAATTCAAAGTCGAACTGCCAAGAAGGTAGTAAGAATGGCGGGGTAAATTCGTCTCCAAGACATTACATTCAACCAAATCTCAAAAGTCGTCTCAGAGTACCATTTTGCTTCTCTTGATCATTCGTGAACCAATCCTTAAAATTAAATATAAAAAATGAGTAAGTGAATAGGGTGATATGATGCAAAGTGGCGTGAAGTCTAGGGTGATTTTAGAGGAAATGATCAATAGCGGGGTAATGAGACCAGCCCCAAAGTGGAGCGATGGGGGAACTCCCGCAAGACCAGGCCTGATGGGGAATCTACCAAGCCATGAGGTTTTTGGTGCTGAGGGCCGTGGAGTGTGAACCTAAAGCAGGTAGAATAAAAGAGGAACTGAGGATGTGTATAACAATTGGAGGTTTGTGCAACGCAAGGAGCAGACTCACCGGCATCGAGTACTGTACCTGCTAATTATTACCAACACCCTGTATTTATACTGGCTGAAGCCTGGAAACGCCAGTTGGTCATTGCACTGTAGTAACTCGCTGGGTAAAGGGACCTGTTGGGGTTATCGAGGAAGTCGTCACATGGGTAAGAGTTGGTGAGATGGGCGCAATGCCGACCATCAGAGGTCTAGGTAATTTCAATGTTCAGGATTCTTGATAGAACAAATGAAAGAAGCTCCGCAATTTTCCTGGGCTTCGTGTATGTAGATTCAGTGAGTCTTGTATAGTATCTCAAATGATCAGTTTGAGGTGAAGATCTAGTGGATTGGAGAAGAGAAGTCGGCACGTGATCCGCTTGGCTTTTGGGAAGCAGGCTAAAAATAGATTCCGTTGCATGTCGCGGGAAAACGATGCAAAGCCGTTTTGTTGCATGTCGCAGAAAGATGTTATTCGGCATTCAACCTCGCTTAGGCCTTTCCTCCCTCTTCTCATTGGGCGAAAGATTGAAACTTAATCGTCCGAATCTGAGTGTTCGTAGACTTATTTTAATTCCCTTCCTCCGCTCTTTCTCTTCAAGCCAAGTTGGTTTCTATGACCTCGAGAAGCATGCAGGACAAATGATCCTTAGAAGATTGGGCAGGAACCCCCTTTTGCTACTTCAACTCAAGCGAGCTGCTCAACTCACCAATCAGCTCCCACTGAGTAACACTATCAAGCCATCTACCGGCCGGCGGTCATCTCTCTATCTTTGCAATTTAACCAGGAGACTTCGCGGTTGGACCACTGCTTCGTATTGTTTAAAAATATTGGGATTAAAATTGTCCCTACAATATCCCCAAATTGTAGCCAGGTGGCTACGTCGAATCCCCGCTTTAGGGGGATTGTATGTGGGAATTTATTTACCTATAAATTATCAAGTTGTTTGCAAAGATCAATATATTACTCAAGCGCCGTTGACCAAGTGGAAAAATACTGTAATGACAATTCCAGTGCGACCATCGCGTGTTGCTGTATTTGCCAACAGGAGCAAGTACTCCAGAACACGGCCCCGCTCTTGCGAAAAGTTCTTAGGAACATGGCTGAAGGTAGCCTTGTCTCTTAAGCTCCTTCTCCAATTCGAATAAATTTTTCTACCCTTGAGTCAATTTCTCGCAATCACATACTTCGAATTATTTTCTCAAACTTTCGGCGGTCATCCCCCCCCCTCACTCTCTTATAATGGCACCGATTGACGGAGACACGACGATACTTGCAAAGCCGGCATCACCAGTTGGTAAAATCGAAGGAACTCTCCCGCTTCAAGTTGAATGAGATGATGCAGAATTAGAGTCTGACGAGTCGTCTCCTTTCCTTCCAGATGAACTAATCGAAGCAGAGCTTGCCAATGCGGTTGCCAAATGGTCACTAGATTCGTCTTTCTCGGCAACCGCAACCATCTCTTGGATCACCACATCCTACCTTATCAACAGTACTGCATTCCAACCTCTCTGCGGTCGCATTCCTAATATCTTGGGTCAGCGTGCTTGTTTATTTATTGCAACAAGTACCCTTCTTCTCGGGTGTCTAGGTTGTGGTCTCCAAGCATCCTGTTGCTGGATTTGATGCGGGCTTTGGCTGGCCTTGGAGGAGGTGGACTGATCACAATGGCAACTAGTATCAACAGTGGCATTATTCCCTTGAACCAGACCGGATTTCACTAAGCCGCTCAGAATGCCCTTCATGGATTTGGGACGGTTTGTGGTGCGAGCCTTGGAGGCGTGATTGCTGATACGGTGGGATGTAGATGGTGTTACCTGTTGCAAGCGCCAATCTCAGCACTGGGACTCGTCGTTGGGTGAGTCACCAAGAACTCAGGAGCTCAAACAGGGCAGAATAAAGCATTATGGAAGAACATCGACTTCTCGTGATCGGCTTTGCTGGTCCTTGGGCTCTCTTCTCAGTTGACTGCTCTTACCTCGTTAGTCTTGGCGGAAATCAGTACCCACGGTCTGACTTCCGCGTACTTGTCAGTCTCGATGTCAGTTTAGTGATTATCTTGCTTTTTGTTTGGGTGGAGTTGAGAACGAAAGTATTGCCATTATGCGAATGAGCATGTTGGAGGGAAGGGCGGTTATTCGAATATGATCAGCAATGTTGTAATACAAATGTTTGCTTTCGCCGCTGGTGCTCTTCCATCTTCAGAACATCACATAAATCCCTCAAGATGCCAAGACTGATCTCCATCTTCGTCTTCAGTTCCTCTTCACCGTACCACTCTATTGCCAGGCCATCCTCCAGGACACAGCCTCGAAAGCGGGCCTCCGCCTCACAATCCCCTCAGCATCATCGCCGGTAGGAGCCTCTTCGCTCGTTTCGCCATGGCACGTTGGGGCCAACTTTCACAACTTGTTTATCTTGGCAGTTTTTTTTTTGGTGATGTTGGGAAACTCTCTCATCGCATCACTTCGATATCATGACTCGAACTGGAAGTACTTTGTTTATCTCATACCTGTAAACCTTGGGCGAGGAATTTTAATGCCAAGTATCTTGTTCACCGACATAGCAGCTTTTGGCCAAGACGGTAAGTTTCATGTCAGAGGGAGTGGTAGATCAAAGCTAATGAACGGCAGACTAAGCAGTTGCAGCCTCAATCGTCTATCTCTGCCACATCTATGGGCTCTGTATGGGGCATTGCTACGGCCTTGGCCTTCATCCAAAAGGTCCTCACCTCCAAACTTTCCAAGGAGTTGCCCGGAATACCAGACAAAGGGAAAGTGATAGCCTTTCACTTTCCCCCTCTTCAATGCTTCCGAAACTCCTAACATATCACTTTTTAATCACGAAAAACGCAGATAATTTGATGTCAAAATAAGATTATTGAGGATATACTTAGGTCTGCAACAATGGCTGTCCAACAGTTAGACCCGGCAGTCCAGACACTGGTTCGGTAAGTTTACTACCGGGCTCTGAAAACGACCTATGATTCATAGTCCCTGTTACCTGTTACCTGTTACCTGGGAAGGTGTTGCACTATTTTCGGTGCTTTTTGCTAAGGGCCAGAAGCTACACAGGACTGGTAGGTAAGGAGCTAGCTACTAAGTGTGGGCGGCGGAAGAAGCGGGGAAAGCGTCTTTCAACAAAATCGCCAATTCGATAGAGGCGCCATAGGAGGCAAATAAAAGTACTGTACATATCAGAAGGACTTATGCATTGGTACCATTCATGTGATTGGTTAAAACGGTAGCATTTTCTCTTTGACGAAGGATTTTGTGCTTTTGAGGCTTTTTATTTCATGTTTGAGGGATTTATGAGCGCGTGCATTAAATAGAGTAAGAGGCTAAGTGGTTGCAGTGGCTGGGTGGTGTGGAGCCCAACCAAGCTACGTGCTAGTGGGCCGAGGGTCTTTAGCTACTTTGTCACCATATGGCAACACCAGATCTTAAATTTATTTGTTGTACTTGATAGCTAGATCTGTTATGCGACAATTAAAAAAGATATTCAGTGGTATCTGGTAGGAACTTACTCGATTCGAGCCTCTCGCGATCTTTGGCAACGCCCAAAGATGTAACTAGAAAATCCCCTCCCATTATCGATAGTGGACCAGGTAATTACCTCTAAGCTCTAAGAAACGATTATGTTGCCACTTCCATCACACGCACACCCTTCACAGCTGATCTATCTTCCTTCTGCTCTTTTGAGGCAATTAATGCTGCCACTAAGTTACCCCTCAACTAGTAGCTCAACTCCTACAACCTATCTTCCGATAAGGTTCTGGACGGCCAATCAAGGAAAGCCCTTTCTTCACATGATATACACTACTATTAGGTTTAGTAAAATGTTAGAGAGGTGCGGAATCCCCAGACCCCGCAGGTTAGGTTCCACTTTAACGTCATGCTAGTAACAGGGTAATAGGTCTGCGCCACCTCCAAACATTGTTACCTGTGCTATCGAGATCACAGATGGCTCGAGATAGACGGCTGGCTCACCAACTTGAGTCGTGGAGTGGCAAATAGGAGTTCATGGTTGGGAGATTCGGGGTCGGTAATTGGGAAAGGGGGGTCGATTCGGGGGTCGGACGAGGAGTTAAGTTGTATTTAGTGCTGAGATAGATGTGGCCTGTCGTGCTTGGCGTGGTAATAGTTTGAATGATGGGAAATGATAAGTGATCGGTGTGAGGGGAAGAGGGGGTATATAAGAAGTGCCTGGAACTTTGAGACATTGTCAAGAATCCAAGGCTTGAGTAAGAAATTTAAGAAAGCTCACAACAACCCAAAAAAGCACAAGAGAATAAGCGCGAACGCTTTCAATATGTCTTCCAATCCAACGATTCAATTTCAGGACAACGGCATGAGGGATGCTGAGGATCTCCGTAAGTTTTACTAGTACTGGAGCTTCCCAGTGATTGCGTCTTGGAAGAAATCAGAAAACAGTGACGGAAGCTAATATCGACGAAGACCGCGCTGAAACCAACAATACACTCACTGTTCTCGATGAAGACCACGGGCTTGAGCCCGATGAGATCCACAAACAAGACTGGACTATCACAACTGATGCAAAGGACTCCTGGGCTAACCGTGAACTTCGCCGTGCATCCATCTGGTACTGTTTCCCCACACCCGTTTCCCCGCAAACCCAATCTAAGATAGCGTAGGGCCAAAATCGACAACACTCCCCTCGCCCCACCTCCAACTTCCCCAAAACAACAGCACCTGAAGACCGGCTCCGTATCTTCGTCCAACGGTCGCCGCGGCTCAATCCTCTCTCTCTGGTCGGGAGGAAAGGATAAGCACGGCCGCGATATCCTGGTACACCACGAGCACGACATTGAGAGCGACGATAGCGAGATGGACGCTCTAGCTCGAAGCCGTCCAAGCAAGGAAGAAATTATCCAAGAGAAGATCCTTAGCGAGAGACGGGGCAGCATTCTGAGTACGTGGAAGGGAGGGAAAGATGAGCATGGCCGGGATATTATTCACCATGACGATGAGGAATGGAAGGTCTGAATTTGAAGGGAAATTTGTGGCTTGATGATGCTGGTAAACATGATTTGACGAATTTGCTTTTAAGTATTATTATTGGGAACTTTCTCCCCGCGTGGTGGGACGCTTGCGGATACCAGAGGGAAGTGAGGGATATGTAGTTGAATAAATGGCTTTTGCTTCTGGAAAATTGTGTAACAACGAAACTCATGCTCAAAATCGCTTCCCATAATCCACTGTGTCTCCAGTCTCATTTGACGGTGAGGGTAATTGACACATGCCAACTCATATTAACGCGTGCAAAACATGTATGATGGTTGATGACTGTGGGACAATATCCGGGTAATCAGGTGACGGCCTATCTTCACCGTGATTCCTCAGAGATGAACTTTCCTCTGAATGTCGTGATGGAGATTACTTAAGAAACACAGTGGATCCCAAACTGCAGATGACAAGCTTATACAAAACGTCGTATGAGCTTTCGAGACGATATCGCGATTTCAACCCAGCCGCTGCTGCAGTCTAAATCCTTCAGGACACTAACGCACGTGAGAAGAGTTTCGGATGAGTTGAAGAAAACTAAAGCTTGAAAAAAAATATCAAAGCGAAAAAGAATCTTTGGTAGAAATCTTAAAAGATCTAAGGAGAATAAAAAGGGGAGGGTTCCCGTTAAATCTAAAGCGAGCGGGGTAACTTAACTCGTAACGAAGGTAACCCCTTGAAAGTGGCTCACTTGGCGAAGAACATACGATCTCAACCCACGTCATCTTGACTTTTCTCATCCAAACCCTTGGGTAGGTACTATTAAATTATCTAATCTCTTCTAAAACCATTCGGATATCTTCATCACTTTCATGTCCCGTGCCATAAGCAGTTCAATATGGATACCAGTTCTCTCCTCGACACAAGTCACCTGAGCACCTCGAATGGAATTTCCATCTCCATGCCCGGCCGCGAGAACCACGTCGACGTCTTCATCTGTGGCTCCGGATCCGCTGGACTCGCAGCTGCAACCTGGCTCGCTCGCTACGGACTCACATGCAAGATCGTAGATTGGCGACCTGGGCCGCTGGAGGTCGGCCAAGCTGATGGCGTCCAGTGTCGTACCGTCGAAGTCTTCGAGAGTTTCGGGCTTGCCGAAGAGTTACTCAGGGAGTCTTACCATGTTCTGGAAGTCTGCTTTTGGTCGGATGATGGGGAGGGAGGAATTGTAAGGACGAGCAGGACGGCAGATACGATGCCCGGGCTAAGTCATATGCCGCATGTGATTTTGAATCAGGCGAGAATTAATGGTTTGTTGCTTGAGGCAATGAAGAGGTTCAATGGACAGGAGGTGGATTATGATTATACTGTTAAGGATGTCGAGGTTGACAGTGTGGGGGCGGCGGATCCAGATGCGTATTGTGTGACGATACACACTGTTACACATGGAAAAGACGAGGTGTTCAAAGCGAAATATGCTTTGGTGAGTAAAATATAGAGTGTAATGTACTCCCGAATGTGTAGGCTCACATAAGACAGGCTTGTGATGGAGCGCACAGTGCGGTGCGGAAGTCTCTTGGCTTCAAAATGGTTGGTGATAGTACTGATTCGATCTGGGGAGTGATGGACGTGTATCCCCGGACCAACTTCCCAGACATCCGCCGGAAAGTAGCACTGCAATCCAAATCTGGCAGTCTACTCATAATCCCACGCGAAGGAGGATATTTGTGCAGATTTTACATTGAGCTCCCAGCTGGAACGAATGCCAAAGATGTCAAGCTCGAAGACTTGCAGGCTTCGGCAAGAAAAATATTCCATCCTTATGACTTAGAGATTGCGGATACCTTCTGGTGGTCAGCTTACTCAATAGGCCAACGTGTAGCTGATCACTTTTCAAAAGACAATCGAGTCTTTCTGACAGGTGATGCTTGTCATACTCATTCTCCCAAGGCTGGCCAGGGGATGAATGTCAGCTTACAAGATGGTTACAACATTGGATGGAAGTTGGCAGCTATTCTGAAACGCCAAGCAATGCCTCACCTCCTCAAGACATACAATCTTGAGCGAGAAAAGGTCGCTGCAGATCTCATTGATTTCGACAGGCGTTTTGCAAAAGCCTTTGGCTCCAAAAAGGCACCGGAGGGAGACGGATCAAGTGAAAAATTTAGTGACACCTTTACCAAAGCTGGTAGGTACACTGCCGGCTTGACTGCTACCTATGGGGACTCTTGCCTTACGAAAGCAGCATGGAGCAAGCAGCACTTGGCTTCAAATCTGGTAGTCGGGATGAGATTTCCAAGTGCCCAACTTGTGAGGCATTGTGATGCAAAAGCGATGCAATTAGTGAAGGCATTTCCTGCCGATGGAAGATGGAGAGTAGTTGTATTTGCAGGTGATATACAAAAGCGAGATGCTGCAGAGAAATTGAAGAAGGTAGGCCTCGAACCCTAACTTCGGACATCATTTTGACAAAAGATACAGCTTTCCAGTTACCTTGCTTCGGATAGTGGTCCCTTGAAGAGGTATACACCAGTCTCAGGTGACCTCGACAGCTTCATAGAACCCATACTCGTCCTCTCCGGCTCTCGCATCGCAATCGATCAAACTCAAATTCCTTTTTGCTTTGCACCAATCACAGGAAAATGGCGAATACAAGACCCACACAAGACATTCGTTGACGATGAAAGCTACAACAGTGGCCACGGGAAAGCATACGAAAGGTATGGAATTGATCCAGATGTCGGAGCTGTGGTTGTGGTGAGACCTGATCAATGTGAGTGCCTCCTTATCTAGAGATGGTGGAATGAGGGACTAATATTAAATAGATATTTCGATGGTTATTGGGCCCGAGGACTGTAGTCTGATTGGAAAGTTCTTTGAGGAGTTTTTAGTCGTGGGAAGACCAAAGTCTGATCAGTTTGATTTGGAGCATGTCGCGCAGAAGGGAGTGATGGATATAAAGGCGCTTATGATGTCGCCTCGGTGATATAATACTTGCATGTATGTATGTATGAGTTGCTACTTGTTCTTAAAATTAACATGCTCCAGTATGTCTTCCAGAAATGTTTTCCTCAATAAATTGTTCTCAGAAAACTCTGCTTTAGAGCAGTCTCTTGACCCGGGTTGTCACTTAGCCTGTATTTCATCATAATATTCTCTGGTTCTACGGTATTCAATGTTGACTTCCACAGCCTTCTTGTCAACCAATTTCAAGCAGTCAGTAGTCCCTGAGAGGCAAGTCGTTGTAGGGGTCTTCGCCATAGCCTTTCTCCAGACCGCCAGCATAAATTTCCCATGCTGGAGGATGGATTTTGGAATCCCCATGTGGTATTGAACTGCACAGCACATCATCTAGAAGACTGTCTTTGCCCCGAAAAAATCAGTCTCGAAATCGGTTAAAGTCTCTGGTAACAAAAAGGGAGATCCGAAACTCGTCATTGAAAAGAGCCGGAGCGAGCAAGGCCTGCCTGGAAGCTGTCCCTGTGCCTGTGAAAGCTTGACTTGAAAAAGAAATAGATCTTGGGTGTGGCACAGGAATCTCAGGCGCAAGTCAGTCGAGAAAACATGCTCGTTTCAAAAGCTATGAACCTCAATTAAACCTCCAAATACGAAGAGACTTGTGGAAGTCTTCGGGTTTTCTCCTGGGAGGGAGTCATCGGTCTATTGACTCTGAGCTGGAAGTGATATACCTTCCGGAAGTTGGTTGGAAGCCACATCACGGTATTTCTCTTCCTACGCGAGAAATTCAGGGATTACTTCTCCATATATGAACGCGCTTGCGATGGACTGAACGGACAGCGGTTAGTGTGAACAGAAGAGTGGGAAGTCTAGCATTTATTTCTGTAAGACTGGACACAACAAGCTAATTTCTTAGGCCAGCTCTGTTTCAATAACACTCTCAACTGAATGCGGAGGCCTCCAAATCTTGATAACTTTGAGCCCTGCGGTCTCAATAAGTTGAGTCCACTCGCCCTCCGTTCTCTCCTTTGCTGCCAGACACGCCATCATGGTGAGATCCGAGGTAGTTACTCTGGCTAGCGGTTTCATAGTACTAATCAAGCTCTCATGAATCAAAAGTCTCGAGTATCCTTTCTCCATAGCCCCGGCAACATTTTTCAAGATTGTTGTCGCCTTCTCGTCGGGCCAGTCGTGCAATACATTATGCATGAAATAGGCACGCGCGCCTTTTACAGGCTCCGGTGTAAAGAAGTCGTATGCTTGTAGTGAGATGGCCTTGTCCACTTTCAAATCGGCAACGACGTCTGGGAGCTCTTGTAATATGAGATTCCCATCTGGGATTTCTGGATGAGCCAGGCGGAACTTCTCCAGGTCGTGGCCTTTGCTGCCTCCAATGTCGACCACGAGAGCGCGATCCGGTTTTGCAGCCTCTACGATTGTCTTGGTGGGGTAAACTTCGGGCCAGGGCGTAAGGTTATACTTTGAGTGGCACTGCATTGCGGCGTGGAAGTCCGCAGCCATTGTGGGGTTGATAGCCATATCTTGGAACAAATTATTTGGTGTGCCTTTCCAAAATTGCCAGTTACAGTCATTTACATCGCTCGGATTCTTGTACCCTCTCTCCTTCAAGAAATATGGTAGACTTCGGAACATTGGATTGTTAAGCTGGTTATAGAACTCTCCGTATATTGAAGCCAATGCTGGATCAGTGGCTAAGGCGGTAGCCCAGGGGGTGGGAGCGAAGGTATCTTCTGCGGTCTCGGTAACAAGATTTTGTCCCGATATCTGTCTTACCATGCGCTCTGCTCAGTTGGAAAGGATCAGCAAAGTCTTCGATCTTACTTGCGGGGTATTTGGAAGTCTAAACGTCAATCAACTTACTGATAAGTAATTCGTCAGCCCCAGTGAACTCAGCCAGTTCGGTAATGGTCTTGGGGTTTCCCCCGCTCTCATGCCACTTCTTGAAGAGACCAGCGTCGATGAGGGTTTTGACAGAAGCATTGGTTGCTCCATTTACCCAGTTGTGATCCCATACAATGTCCCAGGGCGACTGTACCCGCCGCAAGGCTTCGAAAAGTCCATCTCTGGCACGAACACGCTCAGCCTCGTTAGCGAACGTGGTTGAGTTGATCTGTTGGAGATTTTCCAGTAATTGGTCTGCAGATGCCATGATTGTGACAGTGAGTTAGAGAGAGACTATATTTTTGACTCGATAATCCGGAGACTGCCTTACCCTTTTGCCCCTTTAAAAGTCAAGCTTCTCGCAATCCACACCAAAGAGTTTATTTACAGGGCTTCTTTAAAGAGTCAAAGACCCAGAATCGAAGCATCAGACCACTGGTGCTTATGGCGCAGTTTAATCATACCATCGTCTCCTGTTGTCTGGAATTGTGAGTTTTTCAGTACTTACACTTCGTATTAGCAAGTGGCATGTTGTCTGACAATACCCTGCGGCCCCTTTGGGGTTGCAGCCTAATTTCGTAACACTGCTTCACCCAAGTAATATATCGCATCTACGTTTCTCTTATGCTATCTGCAATCATCATTACATTTAGAAAGTTGCAGTTCGTATCAACTGCAATCTTGCTTCTTATTCCACCTGTCTCACAGTGATCTTGAGCCTTGAATCACCAACACCAGAAACCAAAAGAAGTTGGATGGAAAGGAAAATTCTCTGATTCGATATAGGTACCACAAATCGACACTTCTCTAATGATTTGGGCTGGGCCCTTCATGCTCATGGTTCAAAGCAGCTCGTTTCCAGGACTAAATGACCAGCTCTCATTCAAACCACCCAATACAACAACCGAATCAATCTCCGGCCGTACATGTGTCTCAAAGCGAAGCGATGAATGCAGAGTTTACGAACTTAGCACCTGGCCAGAGGACTCTACTTTTGCAGTTCCAAAAACTGATAGGAGCAGCAACTGTCCGTTTTTCATTTCTCAATCTTTTACTTAAACTATTCCGCTTACTTGCTGCTTCGCCACGATAAGAGTTATCCGAGATGGCTCACGGGTTCTGCTAATATATTCTCTCTTGTTATTATTAGGAAAATCGAGAGCCAACAAACCAAGTGGACATAGAGGCAATGAAGAAGACTTTTGCAGAAAATCCTCGCACGGTCCCTAGAGTCGTGCTGCTCGGAGGTTCCCACCCGCAAACTAGTCCAAACCCTCCAGGCTCTCCTCTTAAGGAAGAAACAGGTCGGCGGAATTCTCCCCAGACTTTTTTTCTTCAGCTGGAGCTGCGTAATGGCCCTTGGGCAAACCAGACATAGTTCCTGGCCTATCAGAAACTGCATTTGATAGTCTTTTCATCAAGACCGAAAGGAAAGAGAAGCCAGTTGGAGAGGGGAAGCAAGTATATCCCTTGTAAGAACCGCGTGTGATAAAAATCAACACAACGCAGATAGTGAGGCCTTTGATTATTTTAAACGTGGTTGAGCAGTTTTCAGAACTATAAATCGCATAATCTAGAGACATAAGATTGGGAATTAAATAAAGAATATCCTAGGTAGCCAGTATAACCTCCCTCCATTCCAATATTGTGGAGGAGGGAAAAAGTCATCTTCGGATACTGAAGCAAGGTAGGACCTTTAAGTCACTCTGTTGGGACAATAATAAAAGCCCTTCAATAACCTTGTTCCTCTTCGGAAGAACTCTTCAGAGTTTTTATTAAAATAAAAGTGAAACGGATACTAATAACCCGATTTGGGGCGGTGAGAAAGGGGTTTCTCGGTGGTCAGTGAAATACAGGGATGTTCTTGAAAGTTGACATGGCAGCGGATGTACAGTACAGTACCTGTACACAATTATGAAATACCTCGAGGTTAGAACCCGCATTTCAAGCCAGCACTACGGAGTCACCCAATTTAAAAGAAGGCCACACTCTACTGTTTGCATCTGCTTAACGATCACCCGGTAATGCTTCTGCCTCTGAAGTTCGGGGCTCCTTCGCTAAAATAAGCGAAGCCTGCCCTAAAGCCTCTGGAGCTCCACGCTTATGACTGCGGCGCAACGCCCATCCATCTAATCTTCGTTCGGAGGAACATTGTTGCCGCTGAGAGGCATGACGGCATGAATAACTCGGCGCCGTCAAGATTGGTTTTGCCTTGTAGGGCTGATGCCACGGGCTGCCCCTGATTCGCCCTTGAGAAGTGGTCTTTGCATTGCTCTAGGCTCACCAGATAATGGTTCGTCGGATTAGTTCGAGGCTTCTGGGAACGGTCGTACGCTTCAAGTGTACCCCACTCAATACGGTAATCTCAGACATTTCTATTTATTTCTGATCGGTTTTGGTCAACTTGATTAGACTGGTGATATGTGGAAATAGCTCCTTTTATTTTTGGGGTGCAACCTTGAGTGTCATTTCAGACTCAAAACATCTCTACAGGTTCGTTGAATATTAAAAGCACTATTTTTAAAGCGAAATACAGAAGCCAGCCGCATCCCAAGATAGCCAAGAGCACTAACATTCCACCATCATCTCTGTATTAGGTACAGACCTCACTGACAGGAATGCTAGGCTTCAGCCCTACCCCTTCAATCTTCACTAGATCGGAATCCTTCGTCCAAACTTCACAACGTGTGCCAAGATAGCATCAGACCCAAGCAGCTTAGCACTCATTCTGGATTTGGCCCCTACCTAAACTTAAACAAGATATCGCTTCATACACAATACATGAATTAAGCCAAGCCACCCCCTCATCTCATTTGAATCTAGCCTCAGTTCTGGTTCTTCTTCCCGCCCTATCCCCAACCTTCGATCCCAATCTGCCAAATCCCGTTGTCGTCACACCCCAGCACCCAAACTCACACAGAGAAACGAAAACACCAATCTTGTGCAGCCTTCCTAATCAAGCAGCATTTAGCGAACAACCCCGAGTCTTTCTCACAGCGTCACACCGTATCCCAACACGGCGGAGCACAAGACGCTCAGATTACGCACTCGATGAATTAATTGCAAGCAGCAACAAGGCGTAGTAGGCCCGCGAGAAAGAAAAACCTTGATCCGAGCCCAGTTCGAAAAGTCGAGAAATAACCAGCAGGGGCGATTGTTGAGCCGACTTATTTTTATACCGTTGCAATATTGTACAGTGCAGTACTATATCATCACTTCGTCCTTCGTACAGTATTGGGCAATAACGGCGCTGAGCCTCCACTGGGAATCGGTCCGCACGTCGCTTCGAGCAGTTTACCATTCCTCGTCGTGTTTTGCGGCAGGAATGGCAAGCCTATCTTCGTCCAGGTATCTTCAACCAGCTTTTGATAAGGAGGGGAGTGGGAGAGGGGAACTGGGCGTGTGAGGCGTAAGGGTTGAGCGTGGCCTGCATGGGAGGGATGCGGGGCAGGATTTGGCCGAATGATGGAGGGGACGGACAAGGTTTGGATGCAACCCGTCGGATGAGATCAACGGGAGCTGTTTGCAGCTTGGGGGCCGGAAAGATACATGTTTCGTGCACTTGCGAGGAGGAGGTTGGTTGGAACCTGCTGGAACCTGCTACCTGGAAGAGCTGGGAGAGCTGGGATGAAGGGTAATTACATCGCTATGCTTGCACTGGAATTTGGGGTCGGAGGGATTGTAACGTTGCCACGTTCAAGATGCTCTTGAGGAGGGCGTGATTGGGGTGTGAAGTTGTGAGAATGTTAATGCTTGTGGACTTATCTCTCCCTGGATAGCAATTACAATACTTGAATACTGCGCCTCCCCCACAAAGCGCCTCCCCACCACCATACTCTATCTCGACCACATTGGCCTAAAAATAACACCCGAATCATCACATACCAAGCCAAACTCCAGAAATGCATGAGTCTTTCCCTGTTTTCATTTCATCCATACCCATACCCAAGAGAAGAACGCCCTCGCATTACCCTCGGAAAATACTTTCTCATCTGGGAACTCCAGCCGTCCCTTTCTCTTCTCGCTCGTAGTTTGAATGCAATTGCGTAGATCGTTTGAGCGCTCTGGTCCCCAGCGTGAGAAGTTGAAGCCATGCTTCTTGAATTTGTAACCGACGATGAGAACAATAAATACAGGGAGCTGATAGGTTAGCAAATGGTGGCTGGATGACAAGATTGGGCATGAATTGAAAAAAGAAGGCTGGGGCTAAGGCTGGTGTTGAGTAAGCGGGCGAAACTTACCCCGACATATGAAGCAGCGAATCTGCGGACGTCAAACGGGCGCTCAAGGAAGGGGCCAATAGCATTGAAAAGCACGAGGATAGCACAAGCTACCATGCCATATGAGGCCTTGAGCCATTGGCCATGTGATTTGTAAGGGTATCGAGGATCATCGCGATCGTAAATTGAAGCCTGAGCTTCGGATGTATTGTTGTATGCCTTGACATTCTCGAGCCTTGAAAGGATTAGTTAGAAACCTTGTCCTGCCAGAGAATATTGACTGTGCTTACATCTTGAAGAACTTGAGATAAGCGGCGCACACAAAAATAAAGACGATGATTATTGCATTCGCGCACACTGTCGAGAGCTCACTTAGTCTTAGACCAGGGGCTCCAGTGCGACCCATGAATCCAAGCATGGCCATCGCACCAGTGACCAGGACCGCTCTGACTGGAACACCTGATCGAGTCTGTCGAAGTCTGCGGGTGATGAACTCCGGCCCTGTCTGACCCTGCAGTGCTAGGGTGTACAAGACCCTCGATGAGACATAGGTTGAGTTTATCGCTAGAGATATGTTAGCAGCCTGCAGGATGAGAAAACGTAAGATTCCATAGGGTATTAAAACAGGTCCTAGGAACCGGGGGAATGCTATATCTTGGGAGTGACTTACCACAAGTGAAGGAAGAGAATACGAAGATGGCGTTGAAAAAGTGGGCAGCAGCAGGCAGGCCGGCCTCGACGACAGCAATAATGAAAATTGAGTGTGAGCCAACCGATTGACCTCCACCATTGAGGAATGGGTGGTCCCTTGGGACCACAAACGAACCCATTAACATTGCAAAACAATACAAGCTGATGATTCGAAGCTGGATTTTTCGAGCACCCATCTTCATGCTCTCAGCGTCAGAGAGCGATTTACTCTCGGCTGCTGTAGCTGCAATGATGTCCATTCCAGTATACGAAAAGATGACATGAACGAGAGTGGTCCTTTTTAAAGTAAGTATGTCAAAATCAGAGAAGACAAAATAGCTTCCTACCACATGCACAGAAAAAGTCCAGTTGTGCCAGTGATCGTTCGTTCAAGATCGCCATTCTCGTCTTTGACGGTGTAGTTGGAGTTGAAAAAGGAGTAAGGTGTGTTCCAATCTACTATCATGAGTACGGTCTATGTGTCAAGTGCATGGTGTCTAGCTGAGCTTCGAGCTTACATTTCGTTCCGATGGGATCGTTGTAGTATGCATTTCCTCGTGCTAAATCAACCGAGTCAGAAGGGATTTTCTCTGTTGCAGCAGATGCCAGACTTACGTTTCATAACCCCTAGAATAAGCATCATAACAATGAGCATGGTAATGAAGATAATTTTAATGCACCCAAATATGTACTCCAGTTCTCCAAAGACCTTGAGGACAAAGTAAGCAAAAGGAGATTCCTTCTGTGGAGACACTTCAAGCCTACCTTGACCGGAAACATGTTGATGGTAACCACGATGATGAGGAATATGGCGATCCAGACTGCAGGATCAACGCCCTCACCAATCGGCCATCCAATGTTTGTTCTCCCATCGTTATAGCGGAATTTGAGAGCATTAGAGACTGCGACTAGCTCCTCCGCCGCGGTGATTGCCCATCCAAACCTTGGAAAGTCAGAAAGAGTTGGGCGTGGACTCAATAGTGCTCACCAGTAAAGCCAGCCAACAGCGAATCCAATACCGCGATCCAAAAATCGTCTAGGAAACTCCATTATCGGTGCATTGACCGGCATCAAGGAAGTCATCTCGCACAAGCAAGAGACAACGGAAGATATAACCGTTCCCATAACCACATAGCAGAGGACTGCCCCACCCGGTCCAGCAACAGCAAGAGATGCTCCCGATCCAAGAAAGAGCCCTAGAGTATGCCCATCAGTGAACTGTCTGGAGATTGGAGTGAAGGCGAGCAGTACCATTTCCAATTGTGCTAAAGAAAAGTAAAGTCAGTGGATATACACGGGAGGAAAGAGGCGTTCTTCTCGAGAGAAACATACCCAGAAAATGCTATCATCTATTGTTCCCAGCCATGTCAGACGCCGGTGAACCAAGGTGCTCGAGTCCGGTGTCCAAGATCACTTACATTAATGTGCCTCTCACTCAACACTCTCCTGCGAGAAATTAGCCTCTACTAACGCATCTGGCTGACATCAGACAGTAACTGACCATAAGCTCTCCCCGCGGCGATCTCGCCGCTCCTGAACCTGGGGCGGCTCATCGATGGATGGACTGCGGACATATTCAATGTCTGGGCTAATGGTACTTCGGTGGGGACTCGATCCATATTCGTAGATTTGTGGCATGACTGCTTGAGGCTTCTCATGATCCATTGAGAGCTTCAGTGTGCAAGCTGGAAGTTAGCAAGCCGGAAACATATAGCTTCAAGCAGATGGTAAGAAGTGAGCTGCCCAGATAAAGGTGGGTGGATCTCCGTGCTCTTATCTCGTCCGCCCTAGCAGAAGGGACTGTAGCACAGCCTTCATGCAGAAAATATCGGTTGAAGGATTTGATGCTTGCATTGGGGTTGCACGGTTTCCATTGCTTGCCGTAAAGCATCGAATCGATGTGCTCCAGAAATAGTCGGGTCACGCAAAGCTGCTGCCGGAAGCTCCCACCCCAGCAACCTACTAACGAGTAAGTACATGTACAGTACAGTACAGTACAGGACTGTACTGTACTTCGTACTGTAGCGTGGTACCTTCAACCACCCGCCATTGCATCGTAAACCGAGGGTACCAGATTAGATCATTAAACAAGGTCATACCATTTGCCGGGGAAATGCCCAATGGAAGAGGAGAGACATGCGGGGATACCGTTGAAATTGAGAAGATGGGCAGAAACGCCTGGGTGGGACGAGGGCTCGGAATGCAGCCACAGGAGGCATTGCATGCTGCTGGACGAGTCATCAGGCCTCGATCGCTCAACTTCGCGAACCGACTAACCTTCGTATGGGGTGCCCAGGTACAGTAGGCAGTCCTCGCAAAACCACAGGCTTGAGAACTGTTGGAAGGTTCCTGGGAAAGGTCCCACATCCAGAAATGTGGTGGCAGCGAAGTATGTATAGGCGCGTGAGGCTGAGTCTTCTCCAAGATACCTTTCCTAGGTATTAGGTGGCTGCTGGCTTGTGCAGGAGTGTCGAGGTACTGTACAGAGTGTACTCGGTATGCCAGCCTGTTTAATTGATAATAGTCGAGAGAGCCGTCGAACAGTCCCAGGTTGGACAGGTTGCTCGCTACAGAGGTACTGTAGCAGGCAAATTGAACGTGGTGTTAGACGTGGACTGTACTGTGCTGTACTGTACTGTACGACCCTGTCGTCGTGTCTGCCTCGCGTTCCGACCCCAAACTTCGAGCTGCAGCCCGGCAATCACACCCTGACATGTCCTGAAGAGACTTGAGCGGAGGTACGTACTAGGTACTGAGACGTGGTACAGCAGTCAAATGTGAACTCACTCCGTGGTGTTGATTCTTCTCGCTACCGCCCAAGCCTCGTAACGTCGTCGTAATATACACCTCGACTTCTGGGGATTTTCTCACCTCATCCCAACTCTAAACGTGTTAAGCTTAATCCTACCACTCTCACCCGTCTCACTCTCCGGCCCAGCGAACGGAGAACACCCAGGTCGATGAGGCACAGCATCCCCAGGCGGACCCGAGCTGGTTTGCGACAGCGATGGCGATGGCGGCTCCAGCATCGACCTCATTATTCATGAGCCTAGTGAATGCCTTGGATCTCCTATCTCTCCGGAGCGACATTGATGATATCATCAAATCATTGTTGGGGGCGTTCGTCCTTGAGAAGATATACTCGGACGCCGACAGAGAAAAGTATGAGCACCTTGTCATAACATTGCTCGCGGAACTGAATACAATATTCAATGCTCAACGACTCTCATTACCTCCAACGAGTAGTTTGCAAATAGGATGGTATCTCGGATTCCTGGCCAGCTGGGAAGAAACGGTGCGGGCGGTGGAATTCATCCTTCAGGTTGTTGTTGAGGGAAGAGAGAGTTTGTGGGAATCTAGACTGCTGAAGGAGAAGTACTTAGGGGAATTTCTAATGAGTGCGCTGCGGTTTCTGATGCTCCACCCTAAAATCCCCGCAAGTCTCAGGCCAAAGGATCGCAGGGACAGATTTGCACGCATTCACAGGAGCCTGGAGATTGTTCTGGATAGCTACGGAGGACATGAATCGTTTCTATTGCTGGTTTGCCGAGATATCACGGATTCTCTGCGCAAAGATCCCACAGGCCTCTCACTGCCCCCGCGCATGAAGATTGAGCTGCCAAATCTAGCATCAAAATTGGTATTTGCCGCCACGCCACGTGTTATAAGCTGTTTGAAAAGCTGACTTGACTGCTAGTATCCCCTTCCGGAGTGTCTTTCTGCACCCTATGTCTTGTCCATTGTACCTCAAGAAGGGTTCCATAGGGACTGGCTCTCGCAATTTCTCGCTCTCAGAGATGTCGCCCAGTTCGTGGTCGGAGCTTCTCTTCAGTACAAAGTCCATAGAGAAACGCGCAATATGAAACTTCAAGAGAACGCAGCAAAAACTCGGAAGGCTGTCTACTTGGCTCTAGAACACCTGAGAATGCCTCAGCACCTTGCCCGGGAGGACCTCATCAATATATTTATAAGCTCATTTGGCATCATTCTACCAGATACTGCGAATACCGTTGGGCAGCATTCAATCGAGTCAGATGAGATTGAAATTGATGCGATTGATTTGCTCTGTGGTAAACTCAGATCCCGACAGCTGGTGAACCGAGTGAGTGACCGAGACACCATGGACAGCATATCAGAGGTTACCAGACAGATATCCTTAATTGCTGATCCCAGCGAGCGATTCAGGTCAACTCGTCCCAGAATATTCGCCCTTAATTGTCAGAAAGTGCATATTGTTGGAGAGTCACAGCTGAGGGCCTCGGAGAATATCAAAATACCGGTGAGTTACCGTAAATAAATGAGCCATAATCAAGAACGCTAACTTGCAATTCAGCTGGATTCTAAAGAAGAATGTGAAATAATCAATTTGCCACCAAACGCAAAATGCTTCCAATGCGGAGGGGTTGTCACGATGCTGCGCGAGGTTTCAATCGCAAGACATACCTGGGATCTCCTCCGTCCCCTAGAAAGCAGCACCGATGCCCTAAATATCAACATCGAAAGGCATGGCAACAACCAATTTCAGATGCCGCCCCCGAAGATTGATACTGGAATGCCCTTCCATCCAGTATTTAGAGAGGAGCCTCGTCGAGTCTTAGGAGGCGAATCTAATTCACCCCCTCACCGTACGGCTTTTCAGGGTTCAGTCTTACCCGGAGTCCCAAATGCTCAACCCATAGGCTCTCCTCACTCTCCTGGATTTCGGCCCCTTGGTCTTCTAACACCACGAACTGAATTCTCCTATTCTGAGGACTACGGATCAAGCGATACTGGATATATCGACACTCCGAAAACGAGTGAGCCCCGCAGACCCTCAAATCCGATTTCAGAATCGGCGACAGTTCCCGAGACAGTGCATGGGCGTATCATTCCCCCATCAAGGCTGGGTTCCGTATCTACTGTGTCTTTTGAGCCGGAAACCCTCATAAGAAGTCGTACGGTACCCAACTTAAGTGCACCCGAGAAAGTAAAGGGGACAAAATGGTGGAAGTCAGTTGGGTCCAAGAAAGAGATGAAAAAAGAGGCCCCGAAAACTTCGGGGGACACAAGTTCACTATCATCGAGCACTTTGGAGCCCCAACGGCTTGAGGAAATTGATCTTAGTGGCCTGGTTTCTTCACCAAGGCCAAATGTGAAAGGAAAAAGCAGCAAAGCACCGCCTATGCCTATCAACGTGTTTCTATCTCAAAACTCAACATACGCTCTCTTCTGGACTCAATCAATGATAAATATATGGGATATTGGAGCTTCTCCAGTGCTTGGACGTCAGATCCCTCCAGCAAGCAATTGCGTGCTGGCAGCTGTCACAAAGGTCCACTTGGCTTATGTGATGGTGACGGGTGACAAAAAGCTGATCGTAAGAGCCTTCCCTTCCTTCATATTCAACTTGTCTGACAATAACAAGCTCCACGTATCCGATCTTGTTGATCCGGCCATTCCTGATATCGAATACCGCATGCCATCGTCTCCTTGGTGCACTAGCATTTGTATCCGCCCCACTGAGGACTATGTCGTCCTCGGATTCTCGTCCGCCGTCGTCCGCTTCTTCAGAACAGGGAACTCTGAAGAACCACGAGAAGAGCGCTTGCACCGCTACCACCAAGAAGCACAGTGTAAGAGCTGTCCCTCAGTCGACACTCTTTCTTTCTCCAACGATGGCCTAGTCCTCCTAGCCGCAAGTCGAGATCCAAGAACAGGAATGGTCCAAGTCTTCTCCTGGCGCTTTCCTCAGTTTCTAGAGGTCCAAGAACTCGCAACATGCCGAGCAGTCGTCCCGGCTCACCAGAGCGAGGATAACGGTCTCAGTTCAGCCATCTTCCGTTCTGGCCGCGGCACCGAAGAGAACCTCATCTGCATCACGACTTGGACCCAATCCGGGACTCCCGTACTAATCCAACCGCATGAGCGCGACAACAGGATTGAGATCCGTACCGAACCGTCAAGTCATCAAGGAAAACTGGGCTCTCGGATTCAGTGCGCGGCATTCTCGCCTTCGGGGAAGGAGCTGGCGATGGTGAATGATAAGGGACATCTGTACATCATCTCGAGTCTAAATTCGAATCCGATGGAGGTAAGAAGGGTTGCGACGAGTACGAGTTTGATTAGTAAGAGTGGTTGGTTTGGGATGGCTTTTATGAACCTGCCGGAAGATGAGGAGGGAGTAGCGATTGTGTTGGCTTGGGCTGATGCGGCCAAAGGGGTGGGATTTGTGAAGAAAATTCCGGTGCGGTATGGTGTAAGTAATTTTCTATTCTCCTTGCATGACTCCATATGAAGGGAGATGAGCTAACAAAGTCTTGTAGGGGCACTTTGACCCAATGACCCCGCAGACTCCAGCTCCGGCCATGAGCTACGAATTACCAGCGGAGGGACGCGAGATTCGAAAGCCAGTCGAGTTGCACGTGACGGAGATGGTTCCTCCCCTGAAGATTGTAAAGAATCATTCGTCAAAAGATGGCGGATACTGAATTCTGACGAGGGCTGCCGCAAAAAGAGGCGTGCTGGGCTGATTGTGAACCTGGACGCTGATGAGAATTGAAATGCATAGGTAGCGAGAAACTGTGGCATAACTGGCATGAAATTATTTTGGGATAAGGAAAGCCCGGAGAAGAATAGAGGCGTTATTTGGAGACTCGAGATCGAGGTGTGTTTGGATAGGGACTTAGTGAGTTGAGATAAGGGCTGAGTAAGTTGGCATAGGGACTTAGTGAGTTCAGATACCCAGGGAATACAGAGAAACCGGCAGATGTAGTTGCAAATCCTTTTCTTGCGTCACTTGAGCGTTGCAGAGCTCTTTGGAATTGCGGTTTAGGGCTGGGCCATGTGCTCACTTTCATTTCGAATTGATGCTTGAAAAGTGTTTTGAAGTTCGTGTCGCTAGTGTAACGAGTAAGGGCTCAAAAATTAGAAGTGTTCGTCCCCTCAGAATAAATTCAACTTGTTCCCAACTACAAGTTCCGCCCGCAAATTTGATCCGAAAACATCCTACTTCCCCACAATCCAAAGATAATCCTCTGTAAAGTCTGTTTATTAATAACAAGCGCTGCATTCCTACCTCCTAGCAAAACAATCTCCGATACCGCCCTGTCATCATGACTTCGGATACCCTTACCTTTCCCAAATTCAAGGACCTCGCACCCGAACTTCACAAGAAGAGTTGAACCTTAGCTCTTCGGATCTAAGAGTTGTGGAGAGCCGCTCTAAACAACTCAATCCACAATCTTCGGGAACCACCGATTGGAAGAGGGAGAGCGAGAGCGAGCTGGGCCACTATTCCGGGTTTGCTCCTTGACTTTTAGTGACGAGGTAACGGGTCTACAGAGCATAAAGGATATTATAACGAGATATTCCTTTCTGAAAATTATACTCCTCTCGAGAGCTCTGTATATGAAAGTAATCAGGGAGCTCAGTTTCTGGAACTATCAACCATCCTGGTACTACAGTAAATACTAAGCACTAGTGAATTCAACTTCCCCTCACTAAAATTCTTGACTAAAGGAGCAGTTGTTGTTGATCTCGTAGGGGAGTCTTGATCAGTCACCGTGATGCATGCCTTTTATGTGCCCAAAGTTCCTATGTTGACAAGCGCCTCTTTGGAGCGAGGTCAAGGGCAGAATGATTATCTTTCTGACGTTGGCGCGAGAAAGAGTTGTTTTAATTTCAAGTGTATTTGTAACCGACGTGTCACTTGGATTAATAATAGGCCGGCCTAGAGCAGAGGAGTAAGCGGGACTTGAAGGTTTAATATAGGAGTGAGGGGTATGGAAAGCAGTGACGATACTTGTATATTTTCCGAACACGGCATCTGCTTTCCACTGCGGCCAATATTTTTTCGAACGTGACAAAATTTCTTTTGAAAAATTTCTCGCCTGCTTTTGACAGCCGACGGATTATCTTGTCAAGTCCTACAGCTGCGAAAGTGAACTCGCTAGCGCCCAAAAGTGAACTTTGACCATTCTTGAGCGCAACACCACTTTCTTCCTGCAACCTTCTCTCCCTGCCTTGATTCAACTTCAACCACGACAACATTCAACCAGTGATAACCAGCATCAATTGGGTTCATCATGATGGCCCTTCAGACGCAGGATTTCTCCCCCTTTCCTCGGTTGGCAATCGAATTGCGCACCAAAATCTGGATTCACGCACTTCCTGGCCCCCGGGTTGTCGATATCAGATTGAAGACACTGAAGTACGGTAGACACGCACAATTCCAGAACGGTCAACCTAAGAGAAAGCACGCTTATGGCCTCAGATCGTCCACAAAGCCGCCACAAGTCTTGTTCGTGTCGCGCGAATCTTACATCATCGCATCAAGATATTACAAGAAGAGCTTTGGATCTGCCTATGCCTTCCCCGAGATCTGGTTCAACTTCGAAATCGATACATTCCTCATGAACTTCAACTACTTTGATGTGGCCGGTGGGCTGTTCCCAGGCGATCTGCAACCAATGGCGCGTATCACGACTAGAGCAATGAACAAGCTTGGACTTACTTCATTTCACTCTCTACGAGATATCTTGAAGGTGGAGAATCTTGCGCTGGCTATTGCAGAAGAAAGCCGACGATATAACTCGAACATCACTGAAGACATTTCTTCTACGCTTTTCCACTTTTTCAGAAATACAAAGAACCTCACTATCATCTTCAACGCAGTCAATACTGGAGGGAATGACCATACTCCGCTCTCCCTCGACCAACCTATTGACATTCTACCGGCCTTGGAGAAATACTGGCAGATCGTCTTCGACAACACCATGAGCGGCTCCCCCCTCGATTTGATTCCACGCTGGGTTCGTTTCAACAACGACAATAGTTACGATTTTGTTGCTTGCAAGGACCAAGTCGCGATCCAGGCATCTCTCAATGGTCGATCTAGAAACCACCCTGCTTCTGCAGATCCCAGCCTAAATTCACGCGTATTATGCCCCAAAGTCACCGTCCGGAGCCTCCTCGCAGATTCTGTCAAGTGTCTCCCGGAGACTGCTCTCAAGGCTCACAAAAACAGTCAGCTTCTCGTTAACGGAGACACGTCGATCTACCCTGAGGAAATTTTTGCAAGTGTGAGAGCAAGGCTGGGAATCAAGAACTGGGGTTTCGAGGAGGAATATAATGTGAGCTCGAAAGTCTGGAAGCAAGCAGAGGGCGAGGGTATGGAGTCTGTGCAGGGCCCGTTCGATGCTATATCTTTCAGAAGCTTTTTGAACGATGTAGGAAAGGTGCTAGAGAGTTATTACAAATATCGTGAAGCTAATAAAGACAAGCCGGAGGCGGAGAAAGGCTCTGAGGAAGCTAATGCGGCGCAATAATCACTTGCATAAAACGTGGAGTACGGGGAGTGGATGGTGGGAGTGGACAAATGATCGATGAAGGACTGTGTGCAAGGCTATAGTACTGTAAAATTCTCAGCAAATACATGCCATTCTCTACTCGCAATATGATAAAACCGTGAAGGTTCCACTTACCATAACTCGGTCGAGATTTCTATAACCAAATCACCAGAATTTTATCAGCCACTTATATCTTAAGAGCCATTCAATCGCTGATATTGAGGTGGACCTGTGTTGAATAATATATTACTAGAGTAGGCAACACAAGATATTGTGTCGATGCTATAATGAGGGAGCTTGGAATAGAGTCACTTAGAGATTAGAAGGCTAAATAATCGATTATTAGGACTGGAAGGGGCGTATCAAAGTGGCGGATTAGTACTTCACTGTGGAAATAGAAGACTTCTTAGAATAGTTGGAGTATAACCTGTTATAAAGAAGACGACCCTGGGAAAGACCATGGGAGGGAGGTTGACTGGGGAAAAATGGTAGAGGGCAACCCTAACAGCGCTTTTATTGGATACTATAGGTTATTGCTTTGCAATTAAAGCATAAAGCTTGGGATACAACAAGACCACAAAGGAACTGGAATTCAGGATACAGTCTGGCAGAGCTGATATGGTGAAAAGCTTGTGCTTCATTACTTCGTTACCCCTGAATCGTGCTCGCCTAAACCCGCTTAACGGGTCACCACTTTTCACACAGCTTGGATTAAAATATATCGACCAAGTGTTGCTTATATATTTTCAGCTGGCATGGCTTTATTCGGGGTTTCCGCCCTATCAATATCAATACCAAACCTCTGCTTTTCCTGAATTCTCCCCCTATCAACCAATTCATCAACCCACCATCCCAGACTAAATAGCCACCACGCTCCATCGCGGTAATCACGCTCATCCAGGAATCTCTTATTACACCATTGGCTCCTAGTAATTAAACTCGCAACCCCAACTATTTTGCATGGAGTATAGTGTTATAAAAGCAGCATTAGTTGCTGTGAGATTGGGGAAAGGCTGGTTAAGAATATGCATGTTGAATCCGGACTTCAATTACAGACTTTTCTGGGCTTAACGGTTGGCTTCTTAGAATGGCTACAGCCAGGGAAGCTCGGGACTGTTTCAGCATCTCAAGGTCGAGGTCTATTTCCTAGGTTTCAAAAGTCACAGCACCGGGGATGTGTGAAATATCCGCAAGCTCCCAGAGTCTGGTACCCAGTCGGACAGGCCGTAGGTGTCAATGGTCTCATCCAGCTAATTTTGTCCTCGATGTGTAAAGTGCCATGCATTTAATCCCATTGCATATATGATTTCTCGGCGATTCCTCCCTAATACGTCTGACCACGTTCGTCTCCAGTAATTATAAACTCCCCCATTATGTCAAAGTTTGCAAATAACACATTCAGATTCTTCTCATAATTTTTAGTTGCATGAGGCCATCGTAATGCACCTCTCCATCCTCTTCGGGTTCTTCGAATCCTGAACGCCAAACACCCCAAAAGTGGATAACGTCAATTCCGACAAGCTTCCATGTTTTTTCACCTCAGTCTCGTCGCTCCGTTCCTGCAGCTCTGTTCTCAGCTCTAGCACACAATTTCTCTCCAACTTCCCAATCAAATCTTTTATTGTTGCTCCAAACAGTCTCGGCTCAATTTTTACCACCCTCGGTGGACAGAGCTACTTTCCATCCCATCAAACGGATCTCGAAAGTACCTCAGGGAAGCAGGTAAATGTAGGTAGGTTCGGGTTTCGGCTCCGGGGTTGGGACTCAGTGATGAATTGGCTGTGCCCTGACATCTTGCATCTGATATATTCTCAACTAATTTATTGGCAATTGATACAATGGCAGGTATTTTCCAGCTTGCGTCAGTCTGCGAGCAGAGCATTCGCGCAAGGACTTAACTTTGAGTCTAGAAATCGATGGGCCTGAAATGGGACTTGGAGAGGATGGTCGTATCCGTGAATTTGTTTCAATGGGTTGGACTTGATGGTTATCTCTGATGTGCGCAATTGATGTTGCGAAAAACTGTAGAAAGAGAAGTTGGTTGTTTTGATCAGTCGTGATTGATGTTAACATAGGATCGCCGAGAGATGCCATGCGAAAATGTGCCTGGTCTAGGATCTCCAACGTCAGCTTAACCTCGTAACCACCCCACGCAAGTGGTGGTAGCAGTGTGGGACCATTAGTGTTAAATACCGAAAATCTCCTCATTCCTCGAATTGGTCTGAAAACCTAAGTGTTTGAAATACTCAAGTCCATTGAATGATCTATGTAATCTTGATTATTCACACTTTCAACTCAAGGTCCATGGAATACCCAGGTGGGTGGCCTTTTTTGTCAACCACGAACCTGGCTCAACATGCACAAGTGTGTTTCCTTCATGCTCTTTGCTGTTCCCGCAAGATTTATTTACTTCAGTCTCTAGACCTAGAAATAACTTTCGGTTGCAATATTCGAGTCAAGGGGAGATATACTGGCATTCTCTAGACTTACCTATGAGACGACCGAAGTGTAGCATAAAGTTAAGTCCTCTGAAAATGATATGAATTGCAAGCAAGCATGCTAACATTGGTATGCACTATCTATCTCCAAAATCGTGAAGCAACGTACTGTGCGAACTCTCCCCCCCACCAAATCGCCTTAGGCTCCTGAGTCTGCTCCAACACCCTTTTGTCCCAAAGCTCATTTACTTCCTTTACTCTCTGCTCGCAAGATAATCTTGCTATCTCCAAGTCCTCTTTCCAATCCAAAGAGAGAAGCAATTTGACGTCAAACTTGGGGATGTTCCACATTGCTCCACCTCTCGCCATTTTCTTCTCTCTGACTTCCTTCAATCTTTGCACATTTATCCCAGCCCATGCTGGTTGGCATATTGGGAAATATGGTGTTTCGGCATATTTATCGACTAGATGAGCCTCGTGTTTATTGTAATCGTGAATGGCGTTCATGACGTCGAAGCAATCCTCAAAGTAAAGTTCTGCATTTCTTGGTCTCTCCAGACAGTATCTTGAGGGCTTGGAAACAAGGGTAAATTTTTGAACATTCGGGAAAATGGGCAGAAAATCCATGAGGAATTCATGTATACAAAAGTTGTTGGATGCGGGCATTCCGAGGCAATCATTTGGATCGACTACCACTGCCACATTTTGTATTGATTTCGCAACGATTTCTATATCTCGAGGCTGGAAGGAGCAAATAGAAAGCGCATACCAGATAGTCCAGAGTCTGCCCGGATGGGAGTGTGAAAATATCCTTGGATCCAGCAAGAGGGTGTCCAACTTATAATTGAACCATGTTCGCGGGGAGGAACCAGGAGTGGTGAAGATCTTAGTGTAAGTTCTCGAAACGAGCTTGTAGGACTCCCGACAAACTCTTATAATGTGTGGACCGGCTGTTAGTGGTTCGTACCCGAGTAAACACATCTCCATGATGTCTTCTTGATAGGCGCGGCCGCTTTCCTGCTCACTCCACATTCTAATAAACTTAAGCATGAGAAGTAAATCATAGAAGTCTTCCCAGGAATAACAGAAGTCAATTCTCCCCGCGGTATTCAAATCGGTCCGAGAAGGATCATTTCCTGAGTTAGGCTCCAAAATGCCCTCTGTGATTTCTCGTGCTTGACAGAGCGGTCTAGGCTGAATATCAATAGAGTCTGGCCATCCAAGATGATTCTCTTCCATCCAGTCTCCAACCGTCTTCTTTAAACGTCTCTGCCTCACCTCCACAATCCTTGGCCCCGGAAGTGCGGCCTTCCAAATCATGTCCCGAATTTCGAGAGGTAGTTGAGGGAAACACGTGAATGTCTGCACTGGCTTTGAAGCTGACGTAGCCATGTTGTCGATGTTGCCTTTGGACCACGTGTATTTGCAAATAATAACGTACGGTCCGCCGCGTGACGATTTGAAGCTCGAATATTTGATGAGTTGGTGGGGATGGACCGAATTTTCACAGATGGAGAAAGAAGGAAATATGGCCGTGGAAATCGCGAAATTATGACGCAAGACTCGAAATAAGCCTCGAAGATTTGACAAGCGTGGTTGAAACACCACTGGATATTGTTGCAGATGTTTGCGTTGATGAAAAACCTTGGTGGAAGTATATATAAGGTTGGACGAGCGGTGGCAGAAAATCGCCGGAAAGTAGACCTCGCGCTTGAGTTTCGAGGGAAGCCGGCATAACCGTGGCACCCTCGCACACTCGAGCCAGCAAGCCACCCACTTCCTCTACTAAATCTCGCTGCGTACAGGTATTCCGGTACTGAGTGTCGCTAATTGTCCTAGAAGGGCTTACTGTGCAGCCATGTTAGTCTTCGTTTCCACTGTCTTATAACTCTGCTGTTTCCCTACTACTAGAAAGAACGCCAAAGTGTTCATGAATCTCCGAGCAGGAAGGGGGGAGGGATTTTGGTTAGAAAGCGGTGAGATAATATAGAAAAAGTGCAAGCGGAGTGAGAATTAAAGAAGTAAAGTTTGCTTATTTGCACCTGGCTTGGAGCCCCTATCAAAATCCTTCAAGAAAGAGGGGAAAACTGGTATTTACAAAATGGTTGAAAGATAGGGAGGGATATTTTTAAGAGTTCATTTTTGTCTCTAAGTCCATCTCACTTCATAGACTTCATCAGCATAAAATATTTGCTTCCGATTGATATAGAAGCAAACATTTGTCAACTTGTGCTTTCTATTTTAAAGCTTTTTACTACGGCAGTATATTTAGGAGTATTTGAAGGGATAGAGGAGTTTGCCCACCGTAAAGAAGCAGTTGTTTGGGATTGATAACAATTAGGTTCCGCTAATTTATACATTGAGTAATAGTACAAAATTGAAGATAAAGCCGAATAATGTTAAACATGGACAAGTACCCCAAAACCAAAAACCGAATGAAAATCACCAAGCAATATTTCCAAGTAAATGTAAATCAACCTATGAACCAACCACCCTTTTCCCACTGGCCGGGGATATACACGCAATCTTGTCTGATTTTGGGGTTCTTGACTCCTTGAAGGATGAGATCCAGTCTGCGGAAATCGATCGGCTTCAGAATCCACCCGTCAAAACTAAACACGTCCTAGTCAGTATTGAAATTTTGGATAGAAGTCTCGGAAGACACGAAAGGGTGCACATACCCGCTCTGCACGTAATCGAACCTCTTTCTCTCATACAGAGCCGAGGAAACAACGATAATAGCCACTCTGTGATTGGGGTTATGGGGATCTCGCGCGTTGAGGCGCTCTGATTCCTTTTCTAAGAAGCGGATCATTCTGGCTGCTGAGATGCCGTCCATTGCCGGCATCTGTGATAGGTTAGCATCAATCTTGATATATTTTTGCCCAGTTCAATGAGGAACCGTACCTGTAAATCCATGAGAATGACATCAAATTTCAGTGGGTTCGCTGCGAACCGGTCGTGGCACTCTTGTCCGTCACAAGCAATATCTACTACATGGCCCCATTGCGAGAGCCTCTCGTCCGACATTCTCAGATTGACGGGGTCGGCTTGTGCTATCAGGACATTCAAGTTGGCTGTAGGGCTTTGAGCCCCGTTGTTCATACCGTATGTATGTAAGCTATGTTCACCTTTGGTCGGAGAAAGTCTTGGTGATTGATCCATCGCTCTTGGCCTTGGTGGGAGGGTCTTGTGTATTGGGGGCAAGCTGCTTGAGCGCGGGGTGAATGAATATTGGTCATTATTGTTCGCTTCAGCATTGTTGATTGCCCTTGGCGACCTCGGGGGTGGCCCGCTTGGAGGTGGCCCTTGCGGCGAACGAAGTGATGATAAAAACATATTGCGGATTTTCCTTGGCCGTTTGACTGGATGATCGAACTCTAGCTCAATACTGAAAGTGGTGCCTTTCCCTACCTCACTCGTTACCTGGATTTGCCCATTCAAGCTCCGCACATATTGGCCGATAGCTGTAATGTCAACACTCAAAGCTCCATTAGTCTCATCTAGTCGCGGAGTAGTATCCGTGGAGGGTATAGGTGTGTGGTTGTCATATTGGGGTCGGTCGAACTGATGAGCAGTTTTCTATCGAAGCGGTGAGTAGTCTCCCAAATTGGTGAAGGGATTGATATACCTCGAGTTCAGCCTCTGACATTCCAGGGCCACTGTCTTGAATTTGGACGAGTATGATCGAAGATTCTTTCTTGGTGCGTAGGAGAAACACATTGACTGTAGCGCTAGTTGAACGTTTGAATGCCTTGCTCGTGAAGTACACGATCAATTGTTTGAAGCGATCGCCATTTCCCTTTACAAGAGTTGGCAGCTTATCGTGCACAGACATGTTGAATACGAGTTCGTTTCCCCACGCCTCTTTTTGCAACGCCAGCAGGACTCTTGTTGCTAAAGAATATTAGTATCAGCTTTAAATATTCGGTCAGACTTGCCTGTCAATTTGAGATTGCATGTCTCTCCAATGGGATGAGTGGACTCATCATCTTCCTCTGTGAGTCTCAAAAGATCATCCATGACATTGATCAATGACTTCGAAGCATCTTGTGCTCTTTCAAGGATCTCCCGTGTCTTGTGGTCAATTGGATTGTCCAAAGCCAGCTCTAAGTAGTTAATAACGGCATCGAGGGGAGTTCGGACTGCCCAAAATAGTTAGATATTTGTCAACCAAAATCCTGTGAACAAGAAAAGTCACTATTAGAAGCCACAAGTCGTCAACTTACCTTCATTAGACGAAGCTCTAATTAAAGCCATCTGAGCAGTCTGGCTCACTGCTGCCTTTTCACCTGCCATATCAATCAACCTGCCATATAGCGTGGCCAATACTGAAGCCGTGTCCACTACAATCGTGTTAGTCATTGATTATTGAGTCCAGGTAGAATTTTACATTGGCCTTCAGTCCATTCTTCGCTCATGCCAACAACAGTCTCCCCCCATCGCTTGAAACTGCTCCGAGGCTCGAGATATTCACTTCCAGCTTTGAATTTTTTATCAAACGGATTTCTGCAGAGCACCGGCGAGTCAGCATATCGATATCAAAGTATGTGAAAGCCCTTGGAGGACTTGGCGGAATTTAGACGATGAATCTAGAGTACAAAAAAGGAAGTTACTGCTGCTGGAGTCAGTGTTTCACGTACCCTGCCCAGTTCACATGTCTTGTTTGGGTTTTCCTGAAGAACACAAGCACGTGGTTCCCTTCTTTCACATTCAATGGAACGAGAAGTAATCCGCCGATGGTGCTGAGTCCAGTGGGGTAGCTGAATCCCGGAAAGTCGGCTTTGATGTTATGAGAGCATCGTATAGTATTGAAACTACAAGATTGGAGATAAGACATGATTGCTAGAGCCTCCTGATAGGGGTCTATCATCCCGATCGTCCTTATTTTCTCGTCAATGCTCAGCAAAGCGAAGTCTGCATCAACAAGTTTGAGTAAGTCAGTGGAAGATGTTGCAACAAAGCTTTTCGGGTCGAGAGTAGATGGGTTTGCGATAGGTGGTTTGCGAGCTTCAATACGTTGCTGCATCAGGATCCGTTGAATATTCGCTGCAGCACATTCGCCCTGTTGGAACAAGGAGGTTAATATAACTTGAATTTTGGAATCAAGACAGGAACGAAGCCCACAGCCGTCCCCTACATTTCACTAAGTCTTCCTTGAAGGGTTTTTCTAATCTAGAAGTACTCGGGCAATGAAGAGACATCAATAACTTGGATGCTGCTAAAAAATCAACTTACGATATTCCGACAGAGTTCCCGGATTGGAAGTGATACTCGAAATCCTGCGTCCCCGTAATGATGGCAAGCTACGAGCCCCCAGAGCTTGGAATTAATGACGATTGATATCGACATGGTAGATCGTACACTCATGTTTCGGAGGTACTTGCAGTGAACTGGTGAGATAGCGCGCAGGTAGGAATGTGTGAGATCTAAGGGTTGCTCAATATCCTGTTTATTTCGGCATACCTAATAAGTGTCAAATGAGGATTCAATTGTCGATCAAGAGTGACGAAGGAATAATGAAAAGAAAATGAAGTGAGAGCGTACTCACCAGTCTGGCATTCTCTGCGTCGCAATCATAAAGTAGTCGAATGCGGTTGATTTTGTACAAAGCTTGAGCTTGCTTCGGAATATCGGTTGCCGGAAAATGCAGTCCTTTCTATAAGTTAGCAGTAAGGAAGAGACAGGACGCGGATTGAATTTTCTTACCTCGAAATACATCAGGACTGGCTTCGATGTTATGGAGCTCAGCTTCTACACAACCATTCATTTGGGAATCAAACCGGTAAAACATGACTCGATGGATGCCAGTCAGTTCTGAAATAATTCCCACCACAACCTCAAATACTCTCTCAAGGGATTTACAAGCAGCGATTTGTTTCTCAGCTTGGTTCATCGCATAGAAAATGTCGAGTGCCGAAAATTGTTTGTGATCTAGCTGCCGAGCAATTTCGAGGACTCGAAGGGGCTTGCTAGTGCTTGTGGTGCTTTTTGCGAGCTCTTCTGGAGAAACGTCCACCCCCATGTGAGGAGATCTCTTCAAAGGTAGGTCATATTTAGTGTGAAAAGAATCCGAATACTCTTCAAATTCGCATATCACCATGCCCTTCGAACCTGGCACAAGGTGGATAGCGCACCAAAGACGTATCTCGGGTTCGAATGGAAAAGTGAAGGCCATTGGAAAGACATCCAGTCGGGTCTCTTCTTCTGTTCCATCAGAATTGGTGAGAGCGTGGTAGACACGCGTGACCATCTCCTGGCGTGTAGTAGGTGTGAGGACGTCTAGGAAACATGGCAACTCGAATAGCTGCTCTGGGCCGTATCCCAGAACTTTGCGACTGTTGTCACTGGCTATCCGTACTTGAAACTTCCCTAGCTCATTGTACTTCAAAGCCAACAAAGCACCGAAAGGTTGTATAGTTCCAGGTGTGTGGATAGCTTCATCCTCGCATCGTCGATATGACAGCGGGTTTTTGTTCGCCTTTGCCCCGGTAACCACTCTTGGGGGACCCGATTTTGAAGGTATAAACTGCGTCGTCTCTGTGACCTTTTGTTGCTCGCCACCATCCCTTGTTTCAGGTCTGCCGTTGTTTCCAAGAGCTTGAGAACTATCGGCGCCGACTGAAGATGGCAGATCTGTGCGTGGGGCATTTGTCTCGTAGAGTACCTAGAATTCTAATAAACGGCTGCTGCTGCTGTCAAAATGACGTAAGATCTTACTGTACTCTTGGGGGTAAGCGGAGATACTCTGTCGTCTAAACCATCACTCTGGGGGAAAGGCCCCCTGTGTTTTGGCTTACTGCTGTCTTGAACAGACATCTTTGGGTGACTTTTGCGGCCGAGGAGTTGTCGCATTGCAACTTTGTATCGTGGTACTGGCTTGAACTTGGATGCTTGAAGATTTGTTTGGGAAATATTTGGGGTATTTCCAAATGATGCAAGAAACGGTGCGAAATTAGAATGACAATTATAGACGGTTCAAGGCTGAGGCGGCAGACATCCTCCTGACTCAAGAGTCTTGGGTCGTGAGAAGAAAGGATCCATGACCAGCCATACCAATCCTATGTCTTTGCTTCGAATAGCTGTTCAGGTTTTCAATATTATGGATTGAAGGGGAGATTAGGAGGTTGTTCCCAGGAATCGAGCCCTGCCTGTATCGGATCACAACAGGGCTTCTGCTTTTGGAGGCTGAAATCTTCAAAGCGCACAAGCGACACAGTACGAAGGATCTGGTCAAAAGTCTCACTACAGACTAAAGAGAGCGCCAAGGTGCCACCTATGACCAAGCAACGATCCTCACTTGCGGAGTAGGGAATAATAACTTCAGGGTGTTTGTAGATGCAGAGGCGGTCGCATATAACCAGGCAAGATACACTCCCAAAGAATTGTTTTGTAATAATGAGCCTTGTCAACTAGAATGTTTTGCAAGATTACAAAGGTACATTTATTATAGTAACTTACAAGTTGGGCTCTCTCTCACCAAAAACCCGGTGGAGGGTACGGGGGCGGCGGGGCCGGCGGGGTGTCGAATTGGGTCGGAGCCTTTTACCTCGTACCGGGTGCAACTTGTGCTGACCCGCTGCAGTAGCCGTAAGGTTGTCTGTCAGGCGGAGAAAAGGGGGCGGAGATTAGCTCGTGTATAGAAACTCAAAACTAAAGAATAAGGAAAAATGAAAAGAAAAATAAAAAGAAAGAATAACGAAAGAAAAAAGAAAAAACCCTCGGAAGCTTGCAAATTTGTTTTTTTCTTTCTACCTCAGGTATGAAAAGCGGACAGCTCGGCTTGATCGGTTTTAGTATAAGGAAATATGTTAGCAGTAGACAATATTTCTGTAGTTTCTGTAACCTTAATCGCTTTTAGCTTGATTATGTGTTTATTTTAACACGAAGCCTGGTAAAAGCCAAGTTCCTACTGTGGTTTTCCAAGCCAAGCTAGCTGCCATTTGTACTGCAAGTAATATGTAAACTACCAAATGTCCCGTGTCTTTTGCGATCAAAGCTAAACCCTCAACGACTCCGGACGCCGGAGATACTGTAGAGGTTATACCCTGCGTATAGGCGCCACTAACGCCATCGTAGGAAATTCCTTGCTCTTCAGGGACTGAGGCGGGGCTAGGAAATAGCATAGTAGAAACTTTAACACATAGTACGTTCGAGAAGCTTGGCCAATATATTGAATTGGGTGAGACCTGGGGAATCCAATTCTTGGATTCTAGGGACTCATTCTGCAATGACATCAAGGCAAAATATTTCTTTCGGATCCAGTCCCGCACTTGGGGCCATTGCTCAGCCCAATTCCCCCCTTGCACAGCAGACATCAATAAATCATGGACCGGGGCGACAATCTATTCTTGCTTACGCTGCGTTCTCATATGAACCGAAGAGAAATATAACGTACTGTACTGTTGCTGAACATGGCCGTTGCAAAGATGTTGTCGCCTCTTTCCACCTTTGAAGAAGGGACACCCAGTCTCTCAGAAAGAATCAACATATCCACGAGGTCGACCCATGCCCAGCTAAATCGCTTGATTATGGCACGCCTTCCTCTCGCCTTGCCACCATGCACGTCCAACCCTTCGACCTACCTCTCAGGCCTACTCCACATTGCGCCTATTTACATAACCTTCGAATTACTTTGGCAACATATTCTAAAACCATGCCACCTGAATCCTCCGGGCAGCGAAGTAATACCGCACTTTTGCCATTGGGAGCACACTCCTCCAGACCTCCATCGACCTGCCTTCCTCTCGAACAGCCAGCAGTTTCAACTGTCCCATCAGGCGAAAACAGGTAGCAAGACACACTCTATCCTTGATTCTCTACCACTGCCGGGGCTTTTGCGATCCGAACGCCTTCAGTCCGATATAAAGATGCTCTCGGGAGCATCACAGGAAGAAATCGATGAGCAAATCCGTACCGTCTCCCAAAATGAAGTCACCTCGAACTTCATTGAGCATACGACAAAAGCTGTGATCGCAAATCCGCATGTCCTTCTGGCTTATGCTTGGGTCTTGTATATGGCGCTTTTCTCTGGAGGTCGGTACCTGCGGGCGTCGTTGAAAAACGCTGGTCCAGAATTTTGGTCCAAATCGCCTTCACATACCCATTTGGATCCATCAGCTGGGAAGACGTTTCGAACGGAAAGGCCACGGAGTTTGGGCGAAATAGATTCATCGAATACAAAATGTTCTTTGAATCAGAGGGAGTCGAGCGCGGAAAATCTTGCTGTTTGGTCAATTCCAGCTCTTCAGTTTTTCCACTTTGACGGCGAGGAAGATGGCGAGGACATCAAAAGGGAGTTCAAGAAACGCTTCGCCGAGGCGGACATCTTACTGTCCGAGGGAGAGAAAGATGATATAATCCGAGAAGCCCAGCAAATTTTCAACTACATGGTTGGGATGGTTGGTGAACTCGATCGCATTTGCGGATCTGCTGACCCAAGCATGGATCATGCGAAGTCGGGTAAGCAAGCCATGGCCCAAGAGCGAAATGGCCCCTCCATCAAGAGAGAGTCGTTGAGGAGGCAAGGGTTGCAGCTTAAGGAACAAGGTACTCCCATATCAAAACATGTACGAGCAGCGTCTCAAACACTTAGACTTCGCGCATCATTATCTCCTGATGGACTTCGAGAAATAGGGCAGAATCTCCGGAAGGTTATCAATCCTTTTTCTTGTCCCCCTTTGGGGGCTGGAAAATTCATGACTTGGAACGCGAACCAATCCTCTTTTGGTGTTCTCAAATTCTGGACTGATGATTTCAAGACTGTCAGCGTTTTCTCTCTACCCATTTTGATTTCAATATCAATATTTGTGGCTTGGTATTTGTTTTGAGTGTACCTCAATGTAAATTTGTAACATAAGAATAGAGCTGTAAATGAATATCAAATAGTTTATCTTCCTTTTTATCTTCAATGCCACTATTGTTCTGTGTTTCAAACAGGCTTTCTTTGCAGTAATTGTGTTGAAGCATGACTTCTATTATGATTGCAGGTACTCCTGTGGCTCCTAGGCCTTGGCCACAGAAGGTGTGTCAAGTCTCGATAATAAAGAAATTGGAAATTTAAGTTAAATGTAAAAGGGAAAGCTATCTTACAACCTTATTCAAATATTTTTTCAACAATTTTGACAGGAATTTTCCTATAATAACCACAATAAACCTCCAATTTCTTTTTATTGTAATAAGTTTTGATTCGTTCAAATTTGTTAACAAAATATAGTCTGTTGATTTTGAAGAGATTTTGTGTCAGATTTATTTGATGAATCTATTGCAACTTATCTTTTGGCTTCCAAGTTTAGAGCAGACTTCGGCTTGGGCTGCGAGCAAAGATCAGGAACTTGGCCGCTCTAACTGTCAGGGATGCCTTGACCCAGTACAGTCGTCTGATTTCACATGAGTTTCGTCATGTTATACGCCACATCTTCCTATGCATGGACTGCCTGAACTTGATTATCTCCAGCTCCGAGGTGGCAGTCTTCGGTGACTCCGAGGTACTCTGGTATCACTCTGCAGCATGCTTGTGATGGTACAAGACTACAACCATCACCCCTTTCAAGAAATCGTTATCCCCAAGATTCTACTGCCCAGATTCCTCCGTCCCGAATTGAGCCCTCCATTCACCAGCGAAAGTACCTGCAAGCCCCAGCTTCATGCCGACTTATCAAGTTTGATGTAACCCAGCAACTCAAACTCCGTTGGCCAAAACAGAACTCTCAAGGTCAACCTTTAGAGTATGCTCACAAAAGAGGTGAGCGTTTCCCAAACACGCACTCGGCGTTGTTCAGAATTTTCTTGGAAATAGGTAACTTTGGCCTAGCAAAGCTCGGCAAGGGCAACTGAGCCCCACCATAGAAATCGGACAGGAGGCCATTCTCGAGTGGCTGTGGGACTCAAACCAGATAGACAATGGGGACCACAATATTGCCTTTCTTAACGGCTTGGGTTTCAGCTTGAGAGAGTTCGGACTGTGGGCTCTTGAACTTGGGGACAACATAATGTACAAATTTATAGTAAATTAAAAGAACCATAAAATACATGATTACAGGCAAACATCATCAACCCGTGATCCCGGCGTCTTCTTGGATGAGTCTTGGATTGAGACGAGGAAGCATCGTAATTGAATGCAATAAGCATCGCTTACTAACCTCGTAATAACACGCTAGAGACGACGCGGACAATCTCTGCTTCGACGACAGTTCATCGAAAGAGCTCTAATATATCAGATCTATACCAAACCTCTCCTACTCGGAGCCACCAATAACAGCACGTGGTCTCACCCACCTTCTCATGGAAGATATACAATACCACAATCAGTCTTCTGGATTGACTCCAGGTTTTAGTATGGGCTTTACTCCACGATGGGACGTGCCTACCCCATACACGAATCTAGATGACCATGGAAATATGCCCTCTGACACGCCCCGAGAAGCGACGGGCTTTCAGGGGGGAATCAGTGCGATGAACATGATGACCGGGATGAGAATGATTCGCATGAAATGGATGAAGAGCAGAACGTGAATGGTGCGCCATCAAAACCAGGAGAAAGGTCTCAATCTCAGCCCCAAGATGAAAATTCGGCCGAGGTGTGGAGGAAAGACTTTTCCCTACCCAAAGGCCGTACAGCAGCAGACCCAAATGCTCAGACAGTCTCTTTCTCTGCCGAAAACCTAGAAGAGTTTGAAGGGCGTTTACGAGACTACTTGGAAAACCCCACTGTGCCTGCCGAGCACGGAACTGTGGAGTTTCAATTCAATGATACCACGGCCTTTTATGTGGGCAATCCATTTCCTCCAGCTCCTGGAGATGCCCCGCCAACGATTGGTGGGTTGTATGGAGACCTCAAGAAGACAATTATCAGTGTCATGGAGGCACTTAGGCCCCGCCCCCTACTAGGCACCAAGAAGACTTCAAAAGGCAGAAGACCATTGCAAAAGCTGTTTCTAAGGCAGTGCCCTGAGCGGATGGCTTCAAATATTCATTTAAGAATACCTGGCTTAGCAAGGAAGATCGAGCTTTTCGGATCTCGTATTGCTGCCTCGATTCTTTCCTCAACAAAGGAAGAGCTTCCAACGTCGGGCCGGCTACTCTCGGGAAGAAAGGTCGCAAGCCTGTTTACAACTGCCAGGGATATGTCCATGTTAAGTTCTCTAACACGAAAGATCCTCTCATTATCATGTATCGCCGCATCCCAATCCACAAAACATATGAGGATCGTGCTCCACCGCCAAGGCCGGGTTCTGAGAGATGGAAGATGATGGAGCTTTACAACCCCGAGGCGTATGTTCATTTCTTCTATCACCTCGATTTTATTGACACACTTGGGCAGCCTCAAAGAACGAATCGAGAAGTACACATCTGGAGACCCCAAAGCCTCAGGGGGGAAGGTCCGCCGCCTAAGAGAAGCAAAAGTCCCTAAAGAGAATAACGACACACAAAATTTCAACCCTTTTAAAACTAATGCCCTGATGGTAGGAGCTACAACTCCCTATGCTCCGAAACACAACGTTCCGATGGTGGTATCCAGTGATGACGACTCGGGTTATGGTGGCGCTATGGAGGTGGACGACTCAAACAGCCGTGATTCTTCGGCTGCTCCCACGGAATTCCATCGCCCTGAGGAAGGACTTGCGAGCAGCCATGACAGTCAGCAATACCCCGATAGGAGGCACATCGTCTGCTCCTGATCTCTCAAATCAATTTAGTCCTCAATTTAGTCCTCCATTAAGTGACCTCGTCCGCCGGTTCAAGATGCCGGAAACTTCATCTCTGCGCCTCCTCTGCCATGCAAAAGAGGCCGCACGGTACCAAAACGTCCATCAGCACCTCCCCCTCCTCCGCCTCCCTCACAGCGCGACATAGGGGTAGAGCTAGATCATGCAATTGCGCATTACAACAATATCTATGCACAGCTGGGTCCCGCTCTTGCACGGATCAAGCATTTGGAGAGAAAGAAACGGGAGGAGGATCATAGAGTACAAGATTTGACTGCAGGGGGAAAGCCATGGCAAGTCTTTACGCAAAGCACTTTTCCAGTGACAAGGCAGCCAGCGCCACAAACTCAGCAGACTCCGCAACCCGAGTAGAGCCCCCCAACTTGAGCAAGCCCCGCAACCTCAGCGGCGTCCACAACCTCCGGATGGTCTGGAGACCCTGCAACCTCCGACGGCGTAGGTTTCTTGCCTGGCTAAGTGTTTGGACTCTTTGTACAGTACGTCATGAATCAAATTTTGTAAGTAGAATTGCTGTTTATGTACAGTACAGTACACTTGATATCGTCTACAGTCTCTTATCGATTGGTAGAGCTAACGTTTAGCAAGCACAAATCTGTTCTAGGTAACAATCTAATACTCGGTAGCAAGAATAATAACAGCTTTTTAATCTATATGATAAAGCTTGAAAATCTACTGGTACTGCACTGCAAGCTAAATTGTAAACCCATGAATAGTGTGAGATCTGAGATGGTGCGCCACACCTCTCAGCCACATCACCCCGCGCTGTCGCCATCAACCCCCATTTACGGCCCATATTCTCATACAAAACCGGGAAATTTCTTCAGCAACACTCATTACACTGCTGCGCTTGCAAACAATCCCGAAGGTTTCAATTTGAAATACCTTGACACCTGCTCAGCTGTGGGTATGTCGAATATTCTCATAATCGGGGCCACAGGAGCCATCGGCAAGCCTATCACCAACCAGATACTGTTAGCCAAGGCAAGCTTCGGACGCATTGCCATACTCACATCTGAGAATACAGCCAAGACTAAGCCTGATGAGATCAAGGTATTGAATGAAAGAGGTGTAGAGATATTCGTGGGTGATGTCACGAAGGAGATTGATGTGAAGAAAGCGTACGAGGGTAATTTAACCAGTAACGTGAGCATAACGTAGCTAATTGGAATACAGGTATCGATACAGTCATATCTGCTGTTGGAAGAGGGGCAATTGAGACTCAGATAAAACTGTAAGCTGATCATTTAAGCTTCGGCTTTCCAGATCTAACTCTCCTAGCATCCAATGGGCCTCCGAGTCTTCCATCGAATGGTTCTTCCCCTCAGAATACGGTACAGATATTGAGCACAATCCCACCTCGCCAACGGAAAAGCCTCATCAACTGAAATTGAAAGTTCGTGCGTATGCACAGAGAATTTCCAATATCCACTTCACGTATCTAGTCACGGGTCCTTACTGCGACATGTGGATGGCAAAATCAAGAGTAGCTGAGATTGGCAGCTTTGATGTGAAAGCGAAACAAGCAGTTCTAATAGGTGACGGCAACGGAATGATTGCCTTCACGGCCATGGGCGAGTAAGTCTCCACTGTTTTGCCCATGAAAACAATCTAAATAGCTCTCTCAGTGTCGGCAAGCTCCTAGTAGCTGCGCTCCAAAACCCCGCCGCCTCAAAAGACAAAATACTCATTGTAAACTCTTTTACCGCAACTCCCAACGAAGTACTCGCAGAATTTGAGAAACAGACTGGCGCTAAATGGGAAGTATCATTCACGCCGTTGGAGAAGTTGAAGGAAGGAGAGACGAAGGCATGGGAGGAAGGCAAGCCTTATGCGGCGGTATATACATTGAGAAGGATTTGGGCGGAAGGAGGAACGCTCTACAGTAAGCCGAGAGATAACGGACTGATTGGGAATCCAAAAATGGAAGGGTTAGCAGACCAGGTGAAGTTGGTGATTAAAATGCAAGAAGCTGCTTAACCGTGGCGAAGATTCACGTGGATGCAGCCTTTGGTGCGGTAGCGGATGCACACAGGTTGAATGTTTTTACGATTGGGATTTCAAAGCAAGTTCAGTCAGAGGAACAAAACTGAGATTCACGGTCCCTGAGTTATTTATTTCCTTTTCAAAGTACTATTCTGGTTTTCTTATCTCCTTGTAGGCTGAACAGAGCCTTCTTTCCATGAATTTCTTCCAGCTGTGGCTAGAGTATCAAAGCCTACGCTTGTGGCAACGCCGCCTTTTTCGGTGCAACAAAAGGGGTACGTAAGGCCCTGCGAGACCTCCCCGTGCTTAAGAATAGCAACATCCCGTGGCTGTAATTACGGACCGCAGAGCATAATTCGTATTTACAGCGTGTAAGCATCCTAAATCCACCACTACTTACACTTGTGTATGTAATATTTGCATAGGAATTTTAGGTTTATGTAGAAATATATATACAAACCCTGAAGAAACTAATCCTAGATTTCAAGGGAAATATCCCCTTACTAGATTAGCAGCGTAAATATATTTCGCAAGAGGTGTTGTACCTCTGCAATTCTGAATTATGTTCTTACCGGTCTTTATGCTCACCGAAATAATACTGCTTCCGAGGCAGATGTTTTTGGTGGGGGTATTAATGATACTGCGAATACGCTACTGGGTATGGCCTAGCTGCTATACGCTGCTGACGCCTGGATTCAAGCGAGTGATTTGATATTTGGGCAAAACTTCCAAGATAACACTTGGTGGCTTCACCTGGCACTACAACAAGGCAAGATGAGAAGGATGGGCCTCCACAAAGCACAGAATGCAAGAGAGCTTGGGTATCTTGACTAGTAGAATGAATCTCAGTAACAACTCGACCATACCTGTAGAATGCTTAGAGCTAGTCAGTGCGGCTTGTTTGCAGAATCCTTCAAATACTGCTATAATTCCAATAACGCGGTTGAGGCGAGTAGGCAACAATATCTGCAGAGCTTTGTAGGTCGCTACGCCAGCGATACCCCACGAGGAAATTACTACTCGCAACAAGACAGACATTCATCTCGGGCAGTAGCGCGATTATTAACCCTGCTTCCCCCGGGACTGCACCGCGAATTCCAGCCAGGAAAGTAGCAGTGGATGCTTTCCAGCTAAGAATAGACCAAAAACTTCCAATCGCGGGTGTGGACTCTGGTTGGCCGCTTGAATTCCTTGACGCGTTAACAACTCGGTTTGAAAAAATATGTACAGTACAAGTTCCGGCTGACTTGCTAACAACTCCAGCTACTCCACCCATAATTGGTGCAATGTCCAGTACACTGTCGAATCTTCATTTACCAGCTGCAATAGGGGACATCAAACCAACCATTTCAAAACTCCTGTTGGAGGCAAGCAATGCTACCAAGATATTCCAACTTGGCCTCAAAAAATGGAGGGCTCAGCCATTTTGCCCATTTTTTGTAGAATGGAAAGCGGTGCTTTATAATGTTAACTATTCACTCTGGTCAACCGGGCTTGGAAGCTCATCCATGAGTAACGATAACCAGAAACAAATCCGCTACATCAATCCTAATCATTACATAAAAGCAATTGACCTCAGTGGCCAGGATAATAGGACGTTGTCTGGCCCTATCTTGGTTCTCACACAACCATATTTTGCTTGGCAACGATTGTGAAACAAGTTCTTGGTGTGGCTGGGACAAAAGTACTCGATTCTTTCGGCAAGAAGTGCCAGGAGCATATGGGAAGATGACTTTGAATGGGAAACTGCATGATAAGGGGATACGGTAAGTAAGTATCGCTAAGTCCCTACTTATTGCTAGGAGGTTAGCCCCTTCATTAAGATGTTACTGGTGAAGACTGATCCTATTTAGGCGCTTATAAATCAAGCCAAAAGATTAAAATTTACTAGTGGAAATCTGCTGGGTTTTACCGATGGACTTCTAACTTTAGGTGCTGGTGCACACGTCAAGCCAAGTGTACAGGTCCCAGGTCAAAATCTGATTATTTTAGTAGAAGCTATTTATCTCGGTCCAACGATTTGGCTAAAACAAGATGCCATGGAACAAATCATCAAGGCGATGAACAGTGAAGATGCAAAAACTCCATTCGGGATACTAGTCGACTTTCAAGGAAGTAGATTTCAACTATTCAAGGGAGTTCAACACGACCAGCTAAGTGTGAGACAGAAAACCAGAAAACTGGAGATTTAATCCCAGCTACTGATAACAGTAACAGTACTGACGAGGATAGTGACTGTTGGGAAGCTCATACAAGCAATTTTCTGCCCCCTTCCTAGCCAGAAACTCGCTCAAGCTCCTGCAATACTTGACTTTCCTATCCACCACTGTCTTGCGGACCATCTTTGCCCCAAACCTCCTAGATAACAGTTTGAATACCGTATTCACAAGCACTGATGACCTCTTGTCATCACGGATTGTACAGTACATAGCCCTTTTATTCTGATAACTCCTGTTATCAACAAGGATGCCGGAAGCAACGCAGGTTAAGGCTTCGAGTAGTATCGCCCATGTGATATACAGTCGGTATTTTACATACTATACGGAGAGCGTATTACATTTAAAATACGATAGTATTAAGATCTATAATATCGAAGCCCTCCCAGGGTACGATTGGATGAAGACTATATATAAAAATATCGCAGTATATAGGAATGTTAAGGTTATCTGCGTAATTGAGATTATATTAATTTAATTTTTTATAACAATTCTATTTATTGTTTGTATAAAACAGTCTATTCCCGTAGTCATGGATAATTATATTTGAAAATGAATTAAATATAGCTTTTACGAGCGTAGGATAGCGGGGTAAATCTTATGCGAAGTGTAAAAGGGGGAGTGAAACAAGGGTATTCCGTATACTATAGTATTAATTGTATTATATCCGTAGCTTTTATCAGATGCATTGTATTTATACACCTTCTATTTATGCGCTTTAGAAATACGGTGATATTGAAGATCTTTTTAAAAACAGTCTATATTATACTACTGGAAGCACTGCGACGGTTTCCTAGAGAAGGATGTTTGGATACCCACTTGGAGGATTTTTAGTGATTAGGATAATCGGATGTGTGGGTTAACGCTTTTGGAATAACAGCCTATTGAAAGGAGTATCCGGAATTTGAAGACCAGATGGCAGAGAGCTTCGGCTTCTCCGCAGGAATAGCTGGAGAAGGAAGATTCTGCGCGGCTAGAGATTCAGGTGAGCCCCTGGAACTCCAGTCAATGAGGGTTTCTTGATGGAAACTGCTAAAAGAAATACAATGGCAAAGTTTTGAGTTTATTTCAAAATAGCGTTTGATAATAAAGATGTCACCTGACAACACCACAGTTGTATAGAAAAGTAAGACTTACCTAGTTAAAGAGTAGATAAATACAAAGTACAGTACATCAATCATCTCTCTTTCTCCTATAAGTGTCGTCGTCAAATTATGACAAAAGATTGGGTTATATATCCTTTAGTAGCAAGTGCTAGCGAGGGTGTCTTTACTTCGTTAGCTTCTTGGGTTAACTAATTACAAGCTTTTAACTTTGAAAATATACAATCCTGCGTTAAAAAAGAATTAGTCATCATTAAGTAGCTACTTGGGCTATCAGCTGATTTCGGTGCTGGAAAACCTAGCCTCTAGGGAGTGGCCGTCGGGAAGGTCAGCGGAGCGTCATTGGCTCTACGGTTATGTTGGCGTCCTGCTACCCCTTGTTTATAAGTAGCTGGTGGTTAAGTCGTTGCTTTTCTAATATGAGGGCCTCTTATGATTGATCTTCTTCCCGTTGGATCAGATCTTCCCGTGGAAAAAGAAGGCTGGAAGATTTATCAGATGAAAAGTTTCCTTTAAAAAGTTTGAAAGGGGTTCAAGCGCACAAACCAGGAAAAACAGTAGCCCTACGCTTGAACCCCTTTCAAACTCTTGGATAGGCAACACTCCCTACTTCAATGGTAGTGGCACACGGATCAGTTGAAACACGGGTAGTACATCAAGCTCATTGGCAAGTCCTGTTGAGGGCTAGTTTCCAACCCGATCGACAAGGCTGCACCGTGGCCCAAACTTACGAATGATCTTCACCGTCCAACAATACCCCACATCACACCTGCAGCATCGCATGGGAACGGGGTTGGAACGGGGTCCGTCCGCTGTCAAAACGCAAGCCCTCGAACACCCAACGCCAAAAAGCAACAACATACTTTCAACAAACAGCCACGCGGGGAGTTTGAGACTTGAATCCTCGTCCAAATCTCATTGGCCTAAGGAACCTCGGACCTTGTTGATCGCATTATGGCCACGACCCGATATATATTGCCCAATTATGTAAGTTGGATCTCAAAGTTTGTCTCAGCGCTTGGAAGTCGGCGGCGGCCTGGAGCCAAGAAAGCGATAGTCTAAAATACCGACCGGCTCTAGCTTCATGTTTAGCTGGCCAATTAACCCTGGCTCATGTCTCTCATTACTGTAGGATAATCTGGGGATTCTGGGGTCGTTCACTCTCACCATACCATCTTGAGTATCGGATAGATATCAAGGCAGGTACTGTACTGTACTACTGTATTGCTGTCACAAGGTAGTCCGTTCATCCCGTTATATGGGAACTTCTCCTGAATACCGCTATCAAAATGCGGACTGTTTGCATTTCATGTATCGAATTCGTTCTTATACCCAGGCTTATCAACGCTCGGGCTGATTGTGGCTTGATTCTAGTTGTGGCTTGGCAAACCATAGAGCAAACATATTAGTACTTACAATACGAGCGACTTCAGTGCCTACCTAATAATAGCACAATTAACTCAGTTAAGTATATAATGCCTCTAGTCCCGCGGTTACTCTATTAATTTATTTTCAGTCCAACATATTGCATTCCTCGATTATTCTATTTGTTATTGTATGAAATATAAATTGCAAAGGTTGGTGTACGCACGGAAGTACCAGGAAACACCGATGTGCACAGACTTTTGTCTGACGGTTCGTAAGGATCATCAGGAGAATCCGGCCAAGCTTCTTTCCTCAGCTGAACTGGGGAAGGATTGGCTTGATCGACTATTTCCTACTATATAACTCAGTTTACCCCGGCCCCCTGAATAAACATTAGCTTGTTCATGGTAGCACAGATAGACTCTCGATGTGGTTTGTCTCGTGCCAACTTTACGGAGCTAGTGTTTATTTAGGGAGGATACCAGAGTAGTATCTGCCATTGAGTCTGACTTTTAGTGAAAAGTATACTGGATTAGCATGTGCTGTACAGTTGAAGGCTAATATGTAGTGAAAATTTAGCGCTAAACCCATGGAGAAATACAGATCAATTTGTCCCAAAACTGGCCTTCCTCTCCAATCACCTCCCCTCCTGTTGCCCTTCTACATTATTCCTTACCGCTAAGTCCATCTTGATTATTAAGCCATAATGCAAGCCTATCACAGCCTATCACGGCCTTTGTTCCGCTTAAGCAGCTCTCTTACAGTAGTCTCTCGCCCTGCGTCGTTGGCGTTGGCGGTCTCAGCCGCACGCGGCTTGGAAATGGGGTTTGTACTGTATGGAATACTGTACATAATTTAAATGGCGGTTTCATGAATCCAATTAGTGAAACTTCCTACAAGAATATCCTGTATTCATAGACACAATTCTGCACCCCAGCCGTGCTTCTTTCTTGAGATAACTCCCCCACGGCTCCTTCCTCCCTCCTTGCCCCGAGCTCAAGGGGGGCGCAGAGGGTGCATTGATTGTTGACCTGCGGTGTTAAGATGGACCCTTTCCCTGCGATCTGAGGGACTCGGGTTCACTGCCTTACCCATCGCGTCCCAATAATGTTTTTAATCTCCTTCATCGGCCTGTTAGGTGCGGCCATTGTCAGTGCTCAAGTCCAGGCTCTGGAGCCTCCAAGTTGTTCAGTAAGTTTCCACCTCGTCTTCCAAAGTATATATTCTAAGCTTTTCGTAGACAGCATGTTTGCTCGAGGTGCTAGAACCTACTGATTGCCAACTGACGGACTTGCCTCACTGTCTCTGCAGAAACAATACCTTACAGTATGATCTCTCCATATGTGTCATTGCATCTTGCAATGTCACTGAGCAAGCTAGTAAGTGGCGCCCATGGGTAATTTTGAAACTGATGCTGACCATACTCCAGTCGCTTCAAAAGTCCTCCAAACTGAGATCTGTGTTGGAACACCTCGAGACTCTCGAGCAGCAGAGGTCAAACGAGCTTCAATCATCATAACTGCAGTCACATATCCCATCATTATCCTACGTTTTGTATCGAGGATATGGGTGACCCAAAGGGTCTGGTGGGATGACTGGATGGTCATAATAGCAGCAGTAAGCTCTCCAGGACCGTCAGGTCTTGGGCGGTGGCTAACAGAAATCAGGTCTGCATGATCCCCAATTCGATAATCCCCATATACAGTACGTTCAACACTGTCATATAAGACACAACTGACATCTGAAAAAGTCTCCTGCCGTGGATTCGGGCTCCATTTCTGGGACGTACCACCAGAAAATATCGAGATACTGAGCTTGGTACGACGACCAACCTCCAATTCCCCACCACCTACTAACGAGGTAACTAATAAAGTTATTCTATGTAATTGAAATATTCTACACCATCATCCAAAACTTCGCCAAGTTCTCAATCCTATTCCTATATCTCCGAATCTTCCCTAGTCCGACCTTCCGCCTCACCGTCAAAATCACGATTGCATTCGTAGTGTGCCATACACTCACATTTCTATTTGGGATCTTTTTCCAATGCTCGCCCGTCAACTCGGTATGGGACAGGAGAATTAAAGGGAGGTGTTTCGATTTCCGAGCCTTCTCATATGCGGGCGCCGGCTTCAGCATCGTCGAAGACTTATGGATCATGCTGCTCCCCGTCCTCGAGCTTAAAGGCTTGAACCTCTCTCTCCGAAAGCGAGTCGCGTTGATATTCATGTTTGCCTTGGGCTCGTTCGCCTGCATCACCAGCATCGTGCGACTGAAATTCCTGGTGGCTTTCCATACGTCTATTGATTCATCGTGGGTCAATGTCGATGTTGTGATCTGGTCGGAGCTCGAGAGCTACATGGCTATTATCTGCGCTTGTTTGGTGTGCTTGCGACCCCTTCTTATCAAAATGATGCCTTTTCTCCACTCGAGCACGAATGGCAGTAACAGTCGCAGCAAAAGCAACAGCAACAAGGGGAATCCTAACTGGGGCCCCAAGATGCGCGGATTAAAGAAAGGTATTGAATTATCGAGTGGGGAGGATCCGCCGCCAACGGGGAAGAGCGATGTTGTAATGGTTACAGAGAACAGTGCGTCGAGTTATGAGATGGGCGATATTCACGGTGTTACGGTCGCGGAGAGCGACGGCGATATCGATCTTGAGAGGCAGCCTGATATCCGGATAATGAGCCAGATTAGGAGAAAGCCAATTCCACTGGTTGCAGCGGAGTTCCCTCCGCCATGGGGATACAAGGTGGCCAATGTAGCCGTATGAGGCTCGCTGTAAGCAGGTTCTTTGTGTTTGGAGCGAAATTAGTGTGGCACCTGTGTCTTGGGCTCGAGAAGTAGAGGTTTTTATCTCCAATGTACCGAGAATAGAGTAATCTAATGATGATTAATGAGATATATGTGAATTACAGGTGATGGATTTCCATGAGCGTGCACTCCTGGCAGGCTGATTCCGAGCGATGATAACGTCTTGTTGCTGGCGACTAGCTAAGAACACTTCATATCCCTAAATCGCTTCAAATAAACACTTGTCACTCTTCCAAGATCTTCACAACCCCTGAATATCAATCAATAAAATCCCCATGTTGGCCCTCCGTTCAAGTTAACTTCATTCAGAGTCAGTCAAGCTAGGGTTGACGTACTGTATGTACTGTACCTACGAAGGCAAAAGCCGGCGAGATCTCGTACACCCGTCTAGCAGATCATAAGATCTGCAAGGCTCAAATATTAGTTTCCTACTAGTTCATCACGGACAGCCCATGATCTGCATAGTTTACTCCGAGCATCTTGGGCGTTAGCGCTTGGGCTGCTTGCGGGGCGGACGGCTGGGCAGACCCTGGGCAGTGGCTGTGGCTGTGGTTGGGCTGTTGGTGGCGGATTTACTCGAGGTGAGAATAAGGGGAAGAACAGGGTTCAGATAAAGATATCAGGTCATGGAAGCTTTCCTTTATTTTCAAAAGGCCCAAATGTGTTTGTTAAAGAAAGATAATGGATTCGGGTTGTGTTTTTGAGGGGGGATGGCTTAAAGATAGAGGAGGATAATTAACTTGCAGCGGCAGGAAGAGAGCGCAAAATATAACGAAACGGAGATCACTTTTCGCTTTCTCTCCGTCCTCCCCGCTCTTCCCGTGCTCAACTCATCCCTTTGCCTCTGATCACCGAGCCGAATATTCCGTTCCGTACCAAGACTATCACGGAATCGAGTCCAGCACGAAGGTACCTGTACTCTCGCAACCGATTACAAAAGGTGCCCGGGCGCGTGATTTCCCGTATCTCCTGTTGTACTCGAGTAGTTCTATACCTACAACAAAATAAGAGGATAATTACTAGTTGCAAAACATTGAAAAATCTCTTAGTTTTCGCAGCAGATAGTTTGCCCGAAAAATCTTGAGGAGGCTGTTAGGCAGGGTCCGATCCCGTTTTTGCTTGGCAATCTGTACAAATAAGGGGTAGAGCGGGAATCAGTTAACCGGGCAAGTTGGAGTTAGGGTTAAGGGTCTTATTTTTAAGACTTGAGCATAAGACTTGGATACTATCATTGAAGGCTAAAACGTGTATAGCCACGGGTGAGAATAGGAGAGGAAACCAAAACGAGGAATGATTTGGGTGAACTTTGATCCGGGAGGTGGTCATAGTAATCAAGATGAACAGTGGTGACTTGGCAGGAACTGGGTTTCGAAAGCCGATTGTGTGGTATAAATAGTTTGCGATGCGAAGCTTTGAATTGCCATGAAAATTGTATACAAAAGGGCAGGGTTGGGAATATTTTCAGTAATTTAGAGTCTGTGTGTGACGTAAAGGTATAAATAGCTTGGTATACCACGGTACCATACTAGAAGGTACCCACCAGAGCCAATCTCTAAGGGTATGGTACCGTTATCTACCATAATACCTTTGGTATATGTGCCTTATAATATTAGGTACGAAAACCAGTTAATGCCTAAATTTTAAAAGGCGATACTAGAAAGGCGCGGTGTAAAAGTAATGAGCCTGGTCCATGCACACAGGTATTCAAACTCGAGTTTCTCGACCCAGAACGTTTTGAAAAGTATTTGTGCAATTGCAGCAAGGTTAGAGATGCCCTTTATTCCCCTAAAACATGGTACTTGGTAAAAAAGCGATAGTTTGGATGTTAAGGCGAGAAGCTTGGGCTAGGATTATTGCTTTGGAGCCGCGCCTTCGTAGCGTTATCTAGCAATGAAACTTAACTTAAAGAATTTGGGAATGCCCTCAATTTATTTATTATCTAATCGTTGCTTTCTACGTCTAGAAGGAGGTGAAAAGCATTATAGTAGCGATAATGAGATATGCAGTGGTAATATTGTGGTGTGCAGTGCACAGTGCGCATCAGGAATGAGGGCATACCATTTAGTCGCTCCACGTGGCATCGAAGTTGAGAATAGACTCATGAAATCTTCTAATAATAGTAATAAATGTCACATCGTATTGTGCCATTGCTTCTGGAATGGTATCAGCTAGGCTTGTCCATGAAAGGATGGCACCTACCCTCCGTGGCTAACGGTACTGGTAGGTAATACAGGTCAACAAATGTCATACACTGTTTAGAGTCTCAGCAATTTTGCCGAAGCTCGAGAACCTCGAGTGAACTAGTTTGATCCTCATTCTAACGTACTGAAATACGTTGAATCATATAAGTGTTGACAATGCGGCAGTTGAGTAGTTCGTCTCGAGATCCAGAATACGCTCATCTTGACACTTGCCAGTGTGTTAATGCTGTGGCACGTTTAGCGTCGATGAAGAGAACAGCGTTAACTTTATTGAGCTGTACTTATCCCCTCAAATGCACTGCAAGTGGGCTTTTTGAAAATGCCGGATTTAAAATTCGGTCTCTTCTCTTCGCACTCGATTTTCAGCTCTCCTAAATTAATAAGATCAAACTTCGAGGTCTCTAAATAACCGAAAAAACTCTCGGTACAAACTTGACAGAGATGCGTTTGAGCAATATCTAGCGGCCTCTCAGGCACGCAGCAATTAAAAATGGGTTGTACAGAATGCCGGCTAGATACTGAGGTCGTTCAGCTCTGGCAGTCGGAGTCTGACTAATAAGGTGCTATTTGCGGGATGAACATCTTCTGACTAGCTGCATGACTTTATGGGCGCTCGATGGGCCAGTCCACAGCCAATATGTGTTGACAGCCTCCTTCCAAACACTCCTTCAGTGGATTCCCATTTCCCTCACAGTTACTTTAATTCCTTAAAGACACTTTAGAACCCCAAAATGTGCAATGCAGACAATTTTGGGTCAGCAAGTCAGCAGGTTGTGGATTGAGGGAGGACTCGACATTATATTGACGCAGTACAAAGGCAAATCGGGTAGGTGCATAGGAGTTGTGAATCTGAACCTTGCTATTGTTTGCTCGTCCTTAGCCTTCACGAACACAACCCCCCATCGTTTATATTTGCACGCGGATCTCTAATTCTAATACAAATGATATCGAACAATAGGAATGACCCTTAATTTCTACCCAGATGAACCCACCAAAATAAGGATCCTATTGTGCCTCATTCACCTTCGACATTCAACCCTGACGAGTCATTAGGAAGACACCAGCCACAACATAAAAGGCCACTCATCGGGTGCAGGAGCAATTTTTCTTGAATATTTCAAAATTCTAACAATTCTGGGCTTCAATTCTAAGCCGAGGTAAGAATGTCTCAACTCAACAATGACATTGGCTGCACTCTCGAAACATGTCCCCTTTCGTATGCAGCCATCGACTACGATCCTTCGCTTTTTGGAAACGCCTTCTATATCGCCATTTTCGGTCTGCTATTCATAATTCAATCTCTCCAGCTCTGGAGGTACAGAACATGGAGTTTCTCGATTCCATTAATGAGTGGCTTGGTGCTCGAGATTGTGGGGTATGTGGGGAGAGTCCAAATGCATTTCGATCCATTTGGACCAAATCCGTTTTTGATGTGAGTCAGAACATTTTCCTCCCCCTTTTGGAGATATGAGATGATAAATGGGTACCGATTTTTTTTATATATGTTGTTGGGCAGCATGTCAAGTTGTCCTCCATGTAGTCATGGACTAACGAAGTAATGGTGAGTCTGGATTTGAGCTAATCAGTCATAATCAGCTATATCATCAACTGTACCATCGCCCCCGTCTTCTTCGCAGCCGCAATCTACCTAACCCTCTCACGTATCCTCCTTCACTATAACCCCACCCTCTCGCCACTCTCCCCCAGAACAATCTCCCTGACTTTCATGACCTGCGATGCAATTGCACTTATCCTTCAAGCTGCAGGCTGCGCGATTGCGGATACAGCGAGTGACCACAAAGGCAGGGGCGTAGGCACCCATATTATGGTAGCAGGTCTCGCTTTTCAAGTCTTGAGCTTGCTATCTTTTGGATATGTGTCTGCTGTCTTCGCTGTGAGGACCTGGAAGGTCAAGATTATCGAGGAGGCTTTGAGAAAGAAAGGTATCACGAGTGGGAGAAGTAGCGCGAGTAGTATCACCAGGACCAGCTGTTGCCATTATGCTGAACAACATAAAGAGAAGAAATTCCGGCGGTTCTTGATGGGTATGCTTTCTCTGTTTAACTTTTCTTAAGATTCCTGCTAACCAAGTCCCAGCCTTGACCGCTGCAGCCATCCTCATCCTAATCCGCTCTACTTTCCGAGTCGCTGAGCTAGCAAACGGCTTTGGCTCCAAACTCGCAAATGATGAGATCCTATACATGCTTCTTGAAGGAGCGATGATAGTTCTGGCAACTATTCTGATGACGCTGTTCCATGTCGGTCCTGCTTTTGGTGATCTGTGGTCCCATGCTGGTTGGACGTGGAGGAAGAATCTAAGGTCGAATGCGGAGAGAGATGATCTGGAGAGATATTTGAGAGAGAAAGATATCAGAGATAGCTTCATGAAATGTGGTTTGGTGGGCGTTATGAGAGCTGAGAATAGATAAAGGGTCTGGGGGCGAATATCTGAATACTGGGGGCTATATAATGGCGTTTCGGATCTGGGGATATGATATGGCCGTATACTTAATTCCAGCGGGTTGATCATGAGGTCGCGGGGCCTGATTGCGATGAAATAGAATCTGAAAATGTAACGCATGGCTTCAGTAACGCTATTTGGCTCGAAAATTACCTTATCTTATTCCTGTGAAGTTAGATAATTGTAAGTTGTGGAACGGAGTCGAAAATGAAAAAAAAAAACCACCAGGCAGCCCGATAGATCTAAGTCCATGTGCCATTGGTTTCTAGACGCCAGGCGGCCAGGATCCGATTAAACCAGTCAGCTTGTTTTGATTAATAACCTTACATTATCCAAGCCAGATGATGGCTATTCATGACCTGGTAGAAATTTCTGGAATGTCCGGAACGGTCTGCCGCTGATTCCTACAGGTACACACCAAAGGCAGTCCCCAGGGCCGCACCTTGATTTCTACTCTTGCAAGCCGTCATCCCCAAACCTGCCTACAACTAATATTGAGTCTTCTGCCCCTCATCCAACCCCTCCACTTCTCCAACTCCTTGTTTTTCCCCTCCCCACAAGGCCACTCGCCTACGCCACCAGCAGTACCCACCATAATCTTCGGCATCGCATGCCAGCACCACCTCGCCTCTCCCCCCATCCACACACAATCCCCACTCCTTACCCTCAACACACAAAACTCCATTTCTCTATCCTCACTCCTCTTCCCCTCTTCAATATCCTCCGCTTCCTTCTTCTCCTTCGAAACTATAAAGAGCCCATCGCAACCCAGTGAGAAGGAAGCCAGTCCCCTTTCACATTCCTCCGAGACGTCGCGGTGAACCGGCATGTAGTCTTTGCCGGAGTATAAGAGCACGACTCCGCTTTCGGGCTCAAAACTCGAATGGAACAGAGTTCGCACCAGAGTCGCGATATCAGGCGGAAAAGCGGTGTTGGGAGAAGTGGCGTAGGAGCGGGTCGTCCAATCGTATTGCGTGCCCAAAGTCAGCCAACGCAGTTTCTTGGAGAGGAACTGTGTGATGTTGAGTTTCTTGTGGGTGCCGCTGTATTGGGGGAGGGGTAAGAGGTTAAAGGAAGGGGAAGAAGAGGGCAGGGAGAAGAATGAGGTGGGGGCGGCAGGGTAGGGGATTGTGTGCGTTTGGTGCAGGTTGGTACGGTGAAGGGGATGGGAGAGGTCGCGGTGAAGGAGGCGGGAGAGGAGGAGGTGCTGCACTTCTGGTGGGAGGAGATTGGGGAGAATACGGAGGCCTGGGGTGTGTTAGTTATAGGTGGTGGGGTGAAGGGATGTCATGTGATGTGATGTGAACATTGTGAGAGCTCGATCGAGGATTAGGTGAAGGAGCATACCTGGGAAATCCTTGTGCTCATAGATATTGCAGTCTTCCGGCATCTCCGACGAGCTCCCTGCTTGCTTAAGTCCAGTCTCCCCGTCCCGTTCTGAGGCCATGAACGCTGCCCTCGCCTTCGCGATGACCTCTCCCTTCACCACCTCCACCGGCACAATCCTCTCTTTCTGCTCGTCCGTCAATCCACGGTTGAAGTCTACAACCACAAGGTCTGAGTCGATCGCTAAGTCTTCCATCTTTTGGTACTTTTTGTACATTTTGCAAATGGCTTGGGGTGGAATGGCATGGGTATCATAGCTGTGACGTTTCTAGTTTTCTCAATTAGCACTTATTACTCATTAGATTTCAGGATGATAGAGGAACTACACTTCCGGCATCATCTCCAGTCTCCGCAAGCTCTCCCTCATTCAAATCCATAATCCCGTGATGCCTCTCACGGTCTCGTGATCTGTACAGCCAGCTCCCTCCACTCCTCTGAACCCGCAGAAAGTCTTTGAACCTCGTTTTCGGAAATAAAGAAGCAGGATTTCGAGTTCCGAGCATCGATCAATACCGCTCTAGATGAAGGTGTTTGTTGCCAAGATGCGTTTTGCTGGCCAGATCTCAGGAAAATCTGGTGACTAAGCGAGACGCTAAAATTTAGCTCCCCTGATGCCTATTTCCACCTCAACATTCCTCATCGGTGATAATCGAGAATCATACTTTGGTGTATTTCAGGTCTAATGTCTTTTATATTGTAACATCAAGTATCTCACCTGCACAACTTAACTTCAATTAATTAAAACGGAATGTTCAACTTTATATCAATCATCGAAAAGATTCCGATATTTGAAGAATATAAATTTTCGAGAATGTTTTGATTGCCCACTCGATTCCTAAAAGCCAGCTCAGGCAAAGTGTCAAGTGTACAGTACGGTACCTTCGTTCGTCAAGTATCTAACGAGGCAGTCAGGTTTCATTGTCAGCGCCAAAAGGCTAGAGGCCCCTCGGCGCGGGGAGAGTAGTCGTGCAAGCCACATGGCTTCTAGAAACAGTTGCACGGGTGAATATGAAACACACGAATGGAATGCGCTCCTCCGTACACACTCTTCCTCCCGTGTGTGAACCTCACCAGAGAAGAATGGAGGTGTTCATGTCGTGTCGGGAACCATTCTCGGTGGTATCCTTAAAGATCAAGCGAGTAGATCCATCGAAGGCTTCTTCGAGGGTCTTCAATCTTAACTCTCCTCTTACTTCGTTAGTCAGGCTAGCCAATATTTTTTGAGGGTTGGGGCTATGTATACACATAAATCGCAAATTCTTCTTCTAGAAAGGGGTTAAAATCAAGAGAAAAGTTATGCTAATGTGCAACTTAGCAAGGGAAACGATGATCTTTTATCATCCATTTGACTCCCCCACTCTCATTCCCCACCAAGCACTCGGACTTAAAGCAAGCGCCATCTCAATTTTGGCACGTAAGAACTCCCCGAGCTTCTCCATTGACTGATCTATGAATCTCGCTGTAATCCTGCACTTCCCTCTGCCCCTCGTGCCACATGTGTAGATCCATCTCTCGCATTATAAATTCCACAAATATATTCCCAAAAGAAACCCATGGTATCAAATGAATGTCCCCAGCCCCATAATCCGCTAACAAAAAGAAAAGTCCCGAACAAGCTTGCTACAAGGAAAACAAATATTATTTTTCAAATTTTCCGCCCATGGATAAGTGGCGGTGGTGGCGATAGAATAGTGTAATTAGGGAAGGGAAAGGAGAAGATATCAGTCCGTGTGGTGATGCAGGCTAGCTGTGGGAGAGGTAACAAATCAATGTGTGACGACAGTATTTTCCACGAGGGTGGCTTTTCCAGGGCATTGCTGTTCGGTACATATACAAGCACAAGAACCAAATCGCAATATGTTCAGTCGGATATCGGTCAGATTCTTGCGTGTGGAGCAGTCCGTACATTGTTCAGTCCGTGTCGAGTTCATTACTTCGTATTCTGTCTGTGGTTTGGTTCTGCGTCAGGTGGTTCGCATCGGGGTATTCTTCGTAGATTTACATCACATGTAGGCGGTGTATATATCGTATCGTTTATCGTTGATCATTGTGTATCATCGTGAGAAGAGTCGCTGGAAGGAAAGTATCGGACGAAGGAAATTCGTAAATCTCTCACAAGGCGGCTTTAGATGAATGAGAATTCCTTCGGGGTTCCAGTTTGCGCATCTCTAAGCGAGACTCGAAGATCCGGCTTTTCCCAAAGTGTGTAGCCCTTTGTATCGCGCTCCCAGTCGACTTCATCTGTGTTGACCCAGGCGAGATCGTATTGCCAGAAGAGCTTCGCGAGGACCATGCGCATTTCCAGGTAAGCGAGACTGTTTTAAAAAATACTGGTTAGTCTGTGCTAAATAGACAGGTCGAGAACTGTGAAAGAGCAGCGGAGCAGCTAGAGAAGTTTTCTTACTTGCGACCTAAGCAGCCTCTTGGACCATAGCTGAATGGCAATGAAGTCTCCAGGCGATCACCCCTCTGTCCATCAACCTCGTTCTTCATCCATCGCTCTGGGATAAACTCGCTAGGGTTGAAGAAGTTCAGAGGGTCGCGTAGGACAGACCAGGGGTGGACTGAAACTCGAGTCTGCGGAGAGTGTTGTCAGTGAAAATGCGCCTGCGAGGACATGGCACAGCCAGGAAAACGTACTCCTTCAGGAATGAACACTCCGTCGATTTCGCACCCACCCTTGGGAACCATTCTGCTTAAATGGCCAGCTCCCGCAGGGGGGTAAATCCTCAAGCCCTCCTCCATAACCGCATTCAAGTATTCGCAGGTCATCAGGTCCCTCGAAATAATACCATCCAGGCAATTAAACCGGGTGCGGAGCTCATGTTGCAGTCTAGAAAGAGCTCGGGGGCTTCTGCCGAGATAGTAAGTAACACCGGCAAGGAAGGTTGCAGTAGTTACTGCGCCAGCCATCATGATGACATTGAAGTGCGAAGCCATTTCCTTTTCAGTAGGTTGGGGACCTTTGCTGCCTAGAATGTGGTAGACGAAATCCTTCCGGGTAGTGACTTTCTTCAGACGGCTAAAGAGGCTTGTTAGCAAGTATTCAACTTGGGTGAGGGGAATTAATATGAAGCACAATATTTACAAGGAAGGTGAAAAGGGATATGAAGTAAGTACTTACGCTTCGGTATGCTCAGTAGCATATTCAGCATGTCTGTAAAGGGTCTCCCTCATGTGCTTTGTCTTGATGAACTCGAGAAGGGAGAACAGGCCAGGGATGACGCAAACTGCACGCATGACATCGTTCATGTATGTGGTGTCAACAATCACATCAGCCCAGTGGTATCGGTATTCTATTCTTGCAATCAGTTCCGGATTTTGTTAGAATAACGAAGCCACGTACCCGGTTGTTCTTCAAGTCTGGAGTCAAAAGAGTCTCCGAATGACATCTCACCTACAGATCCTTTGGGTTAGCCTGCGAAGCTGTCATAAACTCAGTAGGTACGTACCCATAATATTGAACGTGACATAGTTGAATTGTTGTACAATGTTGAATCCTCTCTTGCCGTCAGTGCTTTGCAAGCGACCAATATGACTGATAAAGTCATTCGTTCTTCGGACCAACACATCTTCATTCTCAAGCAAGTTGGAGTTGCTGAAAGCAAAGCTTAACATACGGCGCATACGCGAATGCTCGTCTCTATCCGTCTCATTGATGATGTTCATTGAATGATCAACCTCAGGCGTGAAAAACGTGGGATCCTTGATCATAGACGGGACGGTCCGCGTTCCAAAGCCATAGATGACTTTTTGGGCCGCATGTGTGTTGAAACTCAAATGATTGGGGGCGATACGAACGATTGGGCCTGGACAGATATCAGCAGTTCATCCGCAAAAGTCGGTGTGATATGCAAGTCATGACGTTGCTTGGGACTCTCTAGAACACTCGGGCCGAGCCGAGGCGGAGGCTTTGGATCGTCCGTCTGGGAAAGAAGGAAAGAAAACGGTCTTACCCCATTTTTGGTGCCAGGCGTGGTTCTTCCAAGGACCACGACCTCCTAGAATCGTGTGATACCAAAAGCCCTGCAGTTGGTGTTGTTAATGTCTTGAATTCATATCTCATTATGGAAGTTTCTTACATTCGTAAACGGGGCGAGCGGAGGGCCAGGGAATCGTGCAAGAGGATGCCAGAATCGTAGGTAGAGAAGTGGCAGGAAAATGAGGCAAAAAATCTATGACGAGTCAGATCTTAGGGGCGATATGGACTGAAGTCCCTGGACTTACGATGAAGGAAGCGGACCACACAGGGTTCATCGTCAAGAACACGAGAGCTTCTTCAGTAACATGGCGGGTTGTCTTCAAATCGACTTGGGCCCCTTCCCCGGCGGTTGATTGCGACATCCTGAATAGAATGACAGATGGTAAAAAGTATGCTCACGGACACCTGGGGGAGGTGATTATCTGCTGTCAAGGGGAACCTTGCTTCTAGGTTTGTTCGGCACCAGGATGCAGGATGGGTTGATATTTATATTCTCGTGCGATGAGCAATCGAAGTGGATCAATACTCTTGGTAAGTGTGTTACCGGGATCCAGAAGTTGTGATTGCTAGCCTGTGTCAGTCTGGATGTACAGAAACCCAAAATTAGAATCCTTTTGACTCGGTTTCGGTGTCGGGTTTGTAAAAGCCCAGTTTTGCTGCACTTTTGTGGTTCTCTCTGCAGTCACGAAGTAGGTAGGGATCTAAACTCTGTGCAAATCCGATGAAAGTTGAAAGTTTGATGGATATAGTGCGGGAGGTCCCATGCTACTTAACAGAGGTCATTATTGTATGCGGTCATAAACCCAGTCTTCGTCAGTTCTGGCACCTAACCCCCGTCAATGCCAACCTAGAATCCTAATTCCGCCCACTGTATGTAGCAAGTCCTTCGGCCTAGCCCAATATAAGCTTGAAAGAACCCTTCGGGGCGGACCGCAGTAGCTCTGGCGTCTTTGGGTCATGATATTACAACCATAGCCCCGCAGTGTTATCCGGCAGTCTTAGACTTGCCTTCGAGGATCGACCAAACCATGATCTTCGGCCTCGTGTTGTGAGGCCACCTAACGGGTGAGACTGCTGAATTGTCGACGAGCATACCGCGGTCCGCTGAAAAGTGGGAATATTGAGAGAACCATGATAGGCGGGGCGAGGAACCTGACCAAGCTGTGTGGTTGGTCTGGCTCGCCAGGGCAATATCCGGCTGTACCTTGATGTAACTTCTGGGCGAGTGCCCAAGGAATTCTGGTTCCGGAAAACTGTGCCGTGCCTGCTGCAGAATTGACATTCCCCCGTTTCCAGCCCGGGAGTTCGGACGCTCCCCATTATTGGACCAGCTCGAATCCCGAGTCCCAAGGAAAGTTCCGCCCCTGTTAAAAGGAACTACCGAAACTGTACGCATCGGAAACGGAGATGAATGTCATAGTTGAATATATATTAAGGCCTCAAACACTTGCTGGGACTTGATCCACTTTCTTAGCTTGATAAATCTGACAGTGGGGGAAGTCGACCTGGGGCAGCATGCGTTCAAAGTCAAAAAATGCATGGCAATGGCAAAAATAACACCAAGGAAGCCAAAAGAACCCACCACTAGGACGCCAAGAATAATTTCCAGCATTGCAACTAATGCAGAAAAGTGTTCAGTTCTTAAGTCTGCTGCAAGTTGATCAGAGAACAGTAAATCGATCCGGGGACGGGGCTTGTTCGGGATGGGTCATGTCTTCCCTTTCGGTGAAATCCATGGCCAGCAGACCTGAGTACATCAGAGGGGCATGCTCATCAAGTCTCGACAGTAAAACAAATACCGAACATCCAATGACGGCGGTTCCAGTTATGAGTCCAACACGCACCATCTCCTTTGCCTGCGGTCGGAACCGAACTCAGTCTTGGACAGAGAGAAACACCGAAGCCACACCGCTTCAACAGAGGATACCTTCCGAGCTTCCACTTTGGTGAATTCCAACAGCTCTTTGCAATAGTCTAATAGCTTAGTTGAATCATCATTGGGGCAAGTGGCACCTGAGTTGCTAGTGTAAGTTGTCATTGGGCGCTGTCCAAGTTGGATGTGTTCTGGGCGACAAATCTAACCGACGTGCTCTTAATGCAACTCGATGAAAAAGGCTGAATCGAGACGAGTGCGACGTGTACAACATTCGATGGACCAGAGCTCTGCAACCACCCAAATCGATTATATAAGCATGCTTGAACATGAATGATCGAGGTAATGCATAAAGAGTTGGTTGAGAGAGAAGGAAACGTGATTCAGACTTCCCTGGAAAGATGCTGGAACAGCGGGAACTGGCGAGCAGCGGTCAGAAGGCCGTCGTCTCTTATATATTCCTTCTCCAGGCCTCAACATAAGATCAAAGAACTCCTGAGAAGTCCAGAATCCCTCAAAATTGTTGCAAATCGCGTCCGCGTGCGGCCGACCCCTGCGAAAGTATTCCCTGTGCATGCATTGCGTTGGTGTTGTACGGCCACCTCACCGTGCCTGCTCAAGTGGCGTCGTGAAGTTGTGGGGATGTCGTATGGAGCCGTGAAGAAAGGAATGTTGATATCATGCCAAGTTGGTAAGCATCTCTGTGAGAGAGCTGTTGGAGGTCAGCGCCTTGCCGGCGCTGGGTTCCGGGTAATTGATGCTGTTTGTTGCTTCAAAGTGCGATGGCTGTGATGGAGTGAGGGGTAATAAAACAACCCAAGCGCGAAAGCGACCGTTACGAGTTAAGCGAGGACTTACCCCTCCCCCTATTTCTCCCGAGCCCCTCTCGGGACCAACGCTGTCCGCCAAGCAACTTTGGGTGACGTGGATGAATTCCTATCAGTTGTCACTATTGTTAGAAGGAGGCCCCAACTATCTTGTCTTGAAGCAACATAACATGTGATCGAGCCCGAGGGACACCCGGGAAGCTCTCCCTTGTGATGATAATCCCCGGTTCTGAAATAAGACTCCGAGGATAAACAAAAATCCGAAAGAATCGTATTCAAACACTTGGAAAACTTGCAACAGACGCTCAGAACCCTTCTTCTGAGTTCGTCCAGCTCAAATGGGGTTGGAGATCCCACACTAAACTGGAAAACGGCTACAACTAAATTGAAAAACAGACCTCAAGACAGTCGCGCAAACGAGGGCGAGGAAAGTATTCAAACGCGGCAAAGGGCTCATCGAAGATAAAAAGACACACCTATAGCTACTTGGTTCCAAAGGAGAACCCAAAAATAAGTCATGAAAACCACTGTTCGATAGAAATAGCTCTCCCCATGCACGAAATGAGGCGTCAAGCTCGGCCCATCAGTTCTGGAACCACTCTCAAATACAAAACACAGAAGCTTCGCAAAACCCACCTTCGAATTTGGGGAGTCACTTCCTTATATCCTCAAAGTTGATTCGAGCTGCTGTGTGACCCCCTCTTCGCTGTACAACGAGCCCACCTTCGCTGGCGCTCCACTGTAAGCTTGCTTCAGCCATGCAATCTTATTGTGCAGTACATCAAAACAAAAATGATAAAATGCACCAACCATCACACACACGGTCAACCTTTGTTTTCCCTATGGACTCGGTCTGGATATTTCACCCGAAAGCGTCGATAGGCAGCAACTGTACTGGACGTATTATGGCCAGCAGACCTTGTTCATTGTCAGCGGCCCGCACCGGTAGTATCCAGTGATCTGAGTCCGAGCTCCGGTACTGTAACAGCACAAAAGAAATTCGTCCAGTAGAGTCAGTTTCGCTCTGGTTGTTAAATTAACAAAAACGGGTCGACTTCCCAAGTGGGAAACTGAAATTTTCTGCTTGATGTATATCATTCCCTTCCCGCGCCGCTGCAGCCTTCCAGCGAGCTAGACTATGCATATCGAGCAAGTACATCCGCATTACACCCGCACTTAATACATGATACATCAAATCATAGTTTTGGCCTTTCAGATAGGTCCATCATCCCATCTTTGCTACCTGGCTCGTTTTCCAATCGGTCCCGCACCCTCGGGAGCTGCCGGCCGCTCCAGTGAGAGGCTGAGAGCTCACCAGACCCAAGATATCCAACAACAGTTATATATTACTCGGCCAGTCACGGCTTACTGCTTCTTGGGGAAATAGCATCAAGTTTTGAACATCCCTAAAAAGTTCCAGGCGAAATAGAGAGTACCTCGAAGAAAAGACATGAGACTTTCCTTGTCACCAATCAGAAATTGCCACAGCAGTTGCTTCTCAAGAAACGCCTCAGAAACTTTCAGAACCAGTAGAGCTATAGATAAAACATGCCCAGTAGCACAACTGAAGTACAGCTTACTATCACCAACCAGACAATTCTTTCCCTGGTGTTACACCCGACTCTTCTAGAAGAAAATGTCCCTTCTTGCAAGTCCCACTCGACAAGTCCCCCACTTAAACCCAATGTGACCATGCAGCTTGAAATACTGCACTGTACAAGAATTTAGATTCTCCATCTTAGAATATCACTAGCCCGGCCACAGCCATCATCATCTTATTTGATTCTATATATGATTCAAGTTTTGCACTCGATTAACGGCTGGGAGTTACCCCTCCTCAGCACGGAGTACATGATCCAATGAGCAATCTACCTGCGATAATTTTGATGGCCTCAGGTGCTAAGATATAAGCTGAATGCCAGAGTTTAACACTTGTGAAGTGTTCAGACAGCCAGGCTGATGTGTACTACTGATGGAGAAGTAAGCTAATAAAAGGCTAACACGAACAGCTATATATTTATTATTAAATCTAACCATTCTGACGAAACAGAAAAATTTGGAAAGCTGCCGAGATATCTGCTTGTTCCTTCAATCCTTCATATCCCAAACAATTCCTAACATTTCGGGGCTTGTCTAGCACTGGCAGGAACCCATCCCTCCGTACTTCTCAGTCTCTGGCCTTGTAAGCCAGACAAGGTCCAATCCACACTATGTTAGAACCAGCCTAAACCTACCCCAGCAATCCCCACAAGGCAATAGAGATCCTTCTTGGGGTTTATATTTCCGCAAGATTTGGTAAAGCCCTAGGATGGCTCTGCGATAGGTAAGGAGTACAAATGCTTGCCCCCTACACAGCTCTCTTCTCCCATTTCCAAACTTTGAATTATCTCCCATTCCTGTCTTATAACTTTCAATCTGCCACAACATCACTATACCTATGATGCCACGCAACATGACAATGGAAAACTACAACCCTTCATTATCCGCCCTCATTTTCAGAAGCACGTACCATGCCTTCGGCACGAACACCAGATTCTTCAAATCAGCCTCTTCACCCGCCTGTTGCTTCCCATCCAACGAATTATAAGCATTATATTTTCTAGTGGTGGGTCTGTGGTTTGAGAGAACGCAGAAAGAGTTACCGTGGAGCCGTGGAGCCGGAAGGGGTGGCCTTTGCTGCCATGTTGTTGGGGATTATTCCGGCCTCTTCGAAAAAGCCGTATTAGATGCGAGGAAAGAAGGCATTATTTCAGGAGGGATGTTGAACAAAAGAAGTGAGAGGGAGGGAGAATGTTGAGGCGAAGTTAATGAATTTGAAGTTCCTTGTAAGGCATCAGAGCAAGTCACTTGAGACTGGAGAAGAGATTACTCTTTATCAAGCTGAATAGACCGGACCTCAGTTAAAGTATTAGAACACACAGGAACAACATGTATTATCTCTCCATGGTAAAGAATGCCTACTGAATCGACATGTGAAGCTTTCAAGATCCCGTTTCCGCCATCAACTTGAAGCACATCCAAGTCGTAACTCGGTGCTAACGATCTGGAGCCCGTCAGAGCTAATGAGGATTTTTTAAGTGCTGTAGTAGCTTCCTCCTGAATAATAAAAGAGCCTTGTAGTCCACCTGCTCGCTAAAACCCTGAATGAGAGTTGTAACACAGTCTGGTGCCCGCAAAAGAGTCCGAAGTGGTGTTCCATAACTCTCCAGGTATAGAGTCCACCAAATTTTCTTCAAGCAATAACTCAATTAATCAGAGATAAATCATTCACCAAGTTAAAAATGACACTTATCTTGCTCATTTGGGGAAGTTTACGATTAGCGTGTGATGGACAAGAGGTGACATAACATACTTATCTCCAAGGATTGAGAAGTAATAAGAAATTAGTGAAGACTTACCCTGTCACTGATATGGGGATTTGAAAGGAGCATAACTTGAAGCCGAGTAGTACAATAAACTTAAGGATCAATCAGAGCATTTTTATTGCTTGGTTAGAGTAAGATAGGCTCCAGATTTACCGTGTCACTTATCACTCCGAAAGCAGGATTAGTATAAAGTGGAGAATAAAGCTTTTCTGTAGTAAAAAATCTTACAGTGAATCAGATGGGAGCTTGAAAGTTGTTTAATATATGGCCACATTCATCTTGAAAGGTGAACCGAACTTCCTGCTAGTATTCCATATATCTAGTTCACCGCAATATTCATAGAGGCCCTTGAAGTTTCTATCATATAAATGAAGGACAGGGAACCAGCGTTGAATCACACAAGGTTTTAGCATAGGCAGCCGATGCAAGCAACTTTACAGAAATTCACCCTAAAATAATTCAAGGTGTAGTGGACCAAGGCTCTGATTCTCAATTCCAGAACAACCAGACAGGATTCATTCCTGCAAGAGACCTGCAATAAAGCTTTCCCTCCGCGAATCACCCAAACCAGATTTTGACGTCTATAAAAACTCTCCTTGCAGTGTCCTTGTTACCAACTATCTCAATCTTCATCGACAGAGCTTCAAATTCAGGTCCCCAAGATTAAGTCTACATTATCTCGAACCTCATCCAAGACCTCATAACAGATATGTCAACCGGAGCAGGAAACCAAGGAGATCCTCTAGTATGGCGAACATCTACCCCCACTTCAGATGCCTCACGGGCAAGCTAACATAACGCTGGTAAATACAGGCGAGCAGTTTGACCTTACTCCACGAAAGAAAAAGAATTCTCGTGGTAAGTACTAATTCATCAAGGTTTGCTCTTCAAAATAGTTACCTACCTAAATCAGTAATGCCCAACACGATTTTTGTGTTATTCGTTGACCATAGTTGCAGAAAATCAGGTAGAAGGATGGATCCGTCGCCCAGGAGAAAAGGACGAGAAAAATTACAGCCATTATATTCGAGATGATGAAGGCAAAATTATGGATGTTCGTAATGTGCCCTTGCCACCGGTAACGGAAAAAAAGCCAAAGGAGCCAAAGGAGCCAAAGGAGCCAAAAGAGCCAAAAGAGCCAAAAGAGCCAGCTGGGTCAAAGGGAAATTTGTTGGAAAAGTTTTTGGTAAAATTTTAGAAGACGGGATTTTCAGCATTTGCCAGACAACAAAACTCCTCTGGATCGTTAACATTAAACGATTCAGGTTTTTCAGGGGTTTCAAATGTGAAACAACATAGGCAGTCAAATTGAAAATGGAATATTCCTACAAACTATTTGCCGGGATCAAGTGAAGATCATTGTAAATCAAAGCCGTGAGCAAAGGTGGCAATCAGGTTTTTTGGAGAGAGCTTGTTTTGGGAGCTCAACCCAGTCAATTCATTAACAGTCACTCTACCTCTCAAAGATTTATGCCACTTCCAAGGCTCCTCAAATCTCCACTTGGCCACGCCCTGATCCTTAATGAGCGGAGGAAAACTCTCAAAAATGCAAAACCATAAAATGGAAAGGTGACAGTAAGGTGAATCAAAGACAATCGTTCTAGATCCATGCGCCTCACCTTTTCCTCACTATTCCCCTTAGCTTGAGCCTCCAGGATGCCTTGACTTGGAACCGCTCCCTAAACCCTCGACACTTCTTTGTTTCAATCTTAGCCTCCGTTACTTCAGCTGCCGGAAGCTCAACAGCGAAGGAACGATCATCTTCGGTTACCGAAGGCTCCGCAGTAAAACACCTCAACTCCTCTTTTCCATCTGCCGGTTCTGCGATCCCAAGCTGAGGTTCAGCAATCTCCGAAAAGCCACTTATAGGATGCCTCCGATTAAGTGGCGAACTAGTTGACTCCGGTCTCCAGCAGACGATCTTAGTAGTGCCGAGGGGGATTTCTTGAGAGTGAGAGGATGAAGTGTTTGGTGTATGGCTGGTGACACCTTGCGGTTGAACAAATGGCTCTCGGTGGCGGTAACAGTCTTGGAAAAATTCTGGGCCATGAGATAAGTGAGCTTCTTCCTTTCTTCTGCCTACTGTCATCGCGTTGAAGTGATAAGGAGGTAGAGGAAAAACCTCACTTTCCCGCTCCCTTCCCGAAACCGATGACAAGCTCGCATTCTCTAAGCTTCCCACCTGACTAAGATATGGATTTCGGGAGAGAAAGTAACACATTTCTTGCCGAGTCTCTTGTTGGTCAGAGCTGGTATTCAAAATAACTTCCTTTAAAGAGACATCGGGGACTGGTTCCGGGCTTGTGGTTTCTTCGTAAATAGTTGGAGGAATAGCAATTTTAGATTCCTTTGTCCCAACTTGTAATGCAAGGCCCGCCGCTAGACTAGGAGGCGCTAGTGTAGCTTTTGAGAGAGGTGAAGTTTCCTGTGGCGTTCTATTCTCGTGTTTTGGTCTTGCCATGTCGCCAGCAGTGCCTAAACCAAGAACTTTGTCCAATATTTCAGGTGAAGTGACTTGTTTCTTGCCGAGTTGTTTCGGCTGCTCAAATCCCCTGAACATCGCGAACTGCCTAGTTGCCAAAGAGTCATGTCGAGGAGGGAATGGACGGTTCTCTATGGTGTGTTTAGTACTAGCCTCGGCAGATTTTCGTACAGTGGCGAGTGGGTTCCGTGGGGAATTTGTATGTAAGGAGACAATTTCTGTGTGAAGTTGCATGCTGCCCATTGTGATCCCTTCATTATCCGGTTCGAAGTAGTGATTCTTCCCTACAATGTTTTTATTGTGTTGCGAATGATGCTTCGAGGCCTCCTTTGGCTTATTCAACCTTGTTGCCAGTCTCCTATTTCCCTCATACACTCTTTCATTTATCTTCCTTTGATATTCAGGCACGGCTTCTGTGTCTCTATGTCCTCCCCTATAAAATCTACAGTCATCGGAATGATCGATCCTATATTGTGTCTCTCCCTGGCGAGTGCAGACCGAGTTTTGGTAGTTTCTGTGAGGTTCTGGTATTAATGTGTCTTGATCAAAAGGGGTTTCAGATCGGCACACTTGATAGTAGAGATTAGGACAAGAACCACGACGACGAAGCCGCCCAGCCGGAACCATGCTTCTTAGGTATTGCCGTTCTTCATCAATCTTGTGGTAGTGTCGATTCCCATAGTAATGTGCTCGACTATCTGGGGGGTCATAGTACATTTCTTCTCGAGACCCCTTTCGTATTCCACTCCAAGAGCCGTCATGAAGTGAGCAGTACGGCCTTTCTGTCTGGTGTTGAGGGTAATCATAGAAAGGTTCTGAACAGTCACATTCGTGAGGAGAATATTGAGATTCCCAGAAACCTGTCGGGGTGTAAACCTGAGGTCTTGGTATTTCGCCTGCAGATCTGCATCGATTGCCGGGCTCGTTTCGATCTTCGTCTCTACAGCTAGACATTCTTCTCAAAATAAGTAAGAGCAATTTCAAGGATCTTTTTCAGCCATAATGTTTCTGCATACCTAAACCTAAGACTTTCTCTTATGAACTTCTCCTTCCTTCGTGTCTTCTGTGCCTGCGTCGGAGCTCTGAACTTGCGGAATGGGAACGACAATTAAATTTGCCCTTAAGTAGTTATTGGCCTTAAAAGAAAGAAAATTTATTGGTTAATAAGGTAATGGCGAAAATTCAAGAAAGATGAACTGGCAGAATTTATACCGAGCTTAGTGCCTTGGTGAGTAACAACACTTTAAGAGTCACAGAAAAATTGACAAAATGGGGGCAAGAACGGAATTAAACGATGATTCAAGATCGGAGATTCATACCTGCTTGCTCATGACTCACAGTTCTATCTTTAAAAATGTCAAAGGGCTTTTCACCAGTCTCGCAAAATCTCTTGAGAATAGGATGGTTATTTTCAACTGCCCACAACAATATACTCAATATTTCGCAACACTCCAGAGAGAGTGTGAAATTTTGTAGCGAGTAAGAAATACATTAATGGAGGCGTGCTTAAGTACCATGAGTCGGCAGAGTAATGGTTGAGCTTCTACTCCATCCGAGTCAACCCTTCAAGTAAACTCGATCTAAACAACTCAACAGTATCATCTCTAACCATGCCACAACATAATTGCAGAATTCTGCAATTTACTCAACCTGAGAATTTTCCCGCGTACCAAACGATACAAAAGCCAGTATTCATTTTAACCCCGAGGCCAAAACCACCCTAGACACCACACCCTCCAGAAGCACCACGTGCAGCGTTCTCTTCTTCCTTCTCACCACATCCATCTTATCTACCAATTCATCCTGCTCTTCAGTCTGTATACTCTGGTCCCTGGTCTCTATTCTCTGACTTCGAGTAGACTCATTCCGATCTTGGCTATCAATATGATGGAATTCTCTTTAGGCCTCCCGTTCTCTTTAGGCCTCCCGAAAGGATACTCTTCAAAAGCTCTGTCTGAATATTCGACTCGGAGCCTAGTTAGGATACCGGATATGGGGGTGGTCGCCGTTTTGTGAATATCAACAAAGGTTCCGTCAGAAAATTCGAATCGGTAATTAGCGACGTGAAAGGGTTGGTGAGCAGAGTTGCCTTGACAGTCAGTTCTGGTGTATTGGTTGGTAGGATAAGAATGAGGGGCTGGTGGGAAGCAGGAATTTCTGTTGTAAGAAGGGCCATTTTGGGGAGAAGATTCGGTCGCGGTAGGGAGAAATCTAGTAGAGCTTCCAATAGGGGGTTGGTTGGTATGGGTTGTGTTGCTAATGCGGCCTTCATGTCTATATGCCTCTCTACCCGGGGGATATGGTGAACTTCTATGTCGGGGTCTTGATGGATTTCCCGAGTTCAAGGGATTGCCACGACGATGGGGATTGATGTATCGGTTGGAGAGCGTTATAGGGGTCTCTGGGCTACCATTGTCATATGCATGCGTAAAATTCGGAGAGTTATTGATTGCGAAATTTTAGGATGTGGATGGCTTGGTGTCACGGGTTTCGCGGGTTTCGGAAGAGGTATTCCCTTGTGAAATTTCGGGAATGAGCCCACTAGAAGGCGGTTTCTCAAAGCGTTTATTCCCGTTAGATCTGACTGTGGAGTTGGAAACTGGAGATTCTGGGATAGAGTGATCTATTTCTGAATGGTTAGAGCTTGGAATGTTAGGAGATACACCGGTAGAGCCTCTGACACTGTTGAGACTGGTTATGGATCTAGAGGCTTCTCGAGGGGTTGTAGTAGCGCTAGTTTCAAAGCGGGAGAATTGGAATCGGGAAACGCCATATTCAGATATTCGGGAGGCTGGTTCGACAGGGCAGAGCGATTTGGCTGTGACGCTGCAGAATTCAAGTTGTAAGGAGCCACTTTTGCAGTCAGCCGCTCCTCATCTCGCCCACTAGTTTCCAAGGCTACAGTGGCCCAAGACCTTGTATCTGGCGAGGGGATAATAAATGCTGAAGCCATGGGGTTGAGGCCATTAGCAGGTGTATCCGTGAAGCCAGTTTTGGTGTCATTCCAGATCGTGGGGCGGAGAGGGCCATACCGACTTGAACCGGGGTTCATAGGTCTGATTTCGTTAGCCGCTGCATCGGTAGCCCTAAGGTTTATGTCGGTTTCATCAGAAACGCGAAGCACGTGCGTAATATACACGTAGTATGCCTGCTGCGTTGTGGTTGATGATTCTTGATTGTTCTATGTATTTGGGTGGTGGGAACCTCGATATATGATTGAGGCTCCGCGCTAGTGCCATTGCTAAGAGGCCACGTGATTGGTCAAACCAACAGTTTACTTTGTTAGTTTCCGCTGTGTTGTCCTTCGTCATATTGTAGAAATAAATGAGTAAACAGTATTCAATTGTTATTGTGAGAGAAGCTTCTCACCTTGTAGAAGCCAACCAGGAAATCGAGCCTAACCGAGTCTATGGCAACTGCGGAAGAGCTGTCGTAATTGCCGCGCTCTTTGCAATAGCATCAGGGAAACAGCGACTAACAACATCACTAGCAAAATAAAACCACATCTCGCTTATGTGTCTTATCTTTCAGACGTGAAGGAAGGAGCAGTTGGTGGTTGAGATTACGGAGATTCTCGTTGACTTGAAGCAAAGAAAGGGATTTGGATAAAGAAAAGGCTATGCATAGATAAGGAGAAAAACTAGCTAGCGATAATTTTCCGGTCGCTGTTTTCACTTATGATTTATGTGTATCGCTGTGGACAATGGCGATGGTTCGAAACACAGAATGGAGTTAGAGTCAAGTGAGGATGGAATGTACTCCTGTACAAGTTTCCCTAGCCACTCTCTGTATGTATTTCCCATCTCGATGAAATTGAGAAGATTGCAAACCTTGATAGAGAAGGTTAGAATTGGCTGGCTTTTTGTGTAAGGGAAGCCAGGTAAATTTTCGGTTGTGCAATGTAGCTATTCAACTATTGTAAAGACGAGAAAACTCGCGAAATGAGGTTAATTTATGAGAATACAGTGCAGGCAAAGACTGCACAACAAAATGCAAAATGGGGTCGGAGGGCTCGGTCTAAAGAAATCTCTCAATGACAATTCGGAAAAGTCAACTCTGGTGAGTGAATAAACTGCTCGAATAATACCAACAGTAGTCTCTGAAACCAAGCATCTGGAATCACTAGATACCAATACTCAATACTTCATTATAATATGTACCTAAATCCTTTATTATCAATCTCCGTCATATCCAACATACCCCTCTCAATCGCCCGTCTCTCCTCCTCCTCAGCACTCAATCCACTCTCCACCGCCTGTGCGTCATCACGAGATTTATTAACTCTGTGCATATAAACATACAGCACAATGACCGCAAGCAGTTTAACAGAATAACCAACAAGCATCGCAATATAAGCACTGTGATATCCAGCTGTCACCGCGTTAGAATACTGTTCTAATTGGAAACTAGGAAGTCTGGAAGAGAACTTACGAGCTTCGCTAGCAATGAAAGTCTGCGGCCCAATGATATTGCCAACACAATACCCCGTAAACACCACCGCAGCAGTTAACTGTTTCTTCGTATAGCCCGCGACATTACTACTCACCATGGTCAAACTCATACTAAATCCCAATCCCTGAAAATAGCACAACCAGAGCGCCACCAACCGTCCCCATTTATTCCCACTCCCCAACCCTACCAATAATCCAGCTCCCAGGATGCAGATACAGTTGGCGAGAATCATGGTTGCGCAGCGCGTGTTGGGATACTTGGTACAGAACCAACCACCGCCTAGGAGGGCGAGGAATTGTACTGCTCCCCCGGGGATTTGCAGGTATTGGGTGCCGAGAGTATCGAAACCAAAAGACGCAACAATAATACTAGTGAAGCTGGTGAGTGCTGAATTTGGTACCTGTGCTCCGCAAGCCATGACAAACAGGATCCAAGTTTTCGGATCCTGGACTGTTTGAATAGCTTGGTATTTTGAGAAGTGGTGATTTTTGACACCTTGTCGGTTACTAGCAACGCGGTTGACGGCGATGAGGCGTTCTTTTTTGGTAAGGAAGTTGGCGGTTGAGGGTAAGTCCGGGAGAATGAGCAGGGAGACAACGCCCCAGGCGATAGAGATGGAACCAAAGATTATGAAGACGTACATCCATTTTGCAAGGCCGGTGGTGATGTGTCCAACTGCGTATCCGATAAGACCTCCGAACATGGTTGCGATGCCGTTGGTGCAGTAATAGAGTTCAAGACGGAGGGGCTGTTCGGCTGAGGTGTACCACATGGACATGAGGAGGACGAAACCAGGGTTTACTGTGGCTTCGAGGACACCGAGAAGGAAGCGGTTGGTTGCAATGCCTCCAAAGTTATGGCAGGCGGGAGTAGAGATCAGGATGATACCCCAACCGATAGTGGTTATGGAGAGGACTTTGCCGATGGGAAGGCGCTGGAGGAGATATCCTGATGGGAACTGGGATATCAAGTATCCGAAGTAGAAGATAGATCCTTTGACTGTAAGCTGAGGCATCAACTGGAAAGCATTGTCGCCTACCAAGCCAAGAGTAATCCTGTCCATGGAGATGCGTTCCCTTCTGAAGGCCATAAACACTTGAGAAATTGAGAGAGTTCTTATCTAAATATTGAAGCATGTACGTGACAAACAAAATTGGAATAATTCTAAAATCAATCTTCCTTAGAACTCTTTTGACCTCCTCAGGGTCTGCTTCAATATCTTTGCCACTTTTATACAGCTGGTAATTATCATCCAGAGCTGACAAAGAGGCTAGCGGAGAGATACCCTCATCACGCTGTGCAGACACAGCTGAAGCCCCATAAACGTGCTTCTCCGGATCTGAAGAAACCATCTTAGTAGATTTTCTGATTTTCTGATTCCGAAACGAGGCACAAGGACAGGGACAGAAATCCAAGCAGCTTCAACAAAATTTCAAAAAGCGCGGGAGGAGAGCTAAAGAGAATGAAAGGAGAAGAGATGAGATAAAGTGATAAACTAATAAACTGATAATAGGATAACAAATCACGGAACCATCTACCCATCTCCACTTGGTACCTTTCATACCCAAACAGCTTTCCTTCCACGCGTCGCCGTTATATCCTCGTCATACAGTTGTTGGTCACCAATTAAGATGCCAGTATTCTGAGCTTGGGATAGTTAAGTCTGCCATAAAACCGGCACGTAGATGAAAATTACGGTGAAATTAACGCATCGAGAAGTCGCGTAGAAAGAAATGTGGTGTTGGAGATAATGGGAAGCGGGGTTCCTTCATTAGGCGAATGTCGTGCTTTTAGCTGCTTTGGCGTAATTCTCGGACCCGACCTTGATATTGATATTAGGTCATGATAGAGCTATGAGATTCGGCAAGGTACTCTTTTCGTCAGTTCTGACCACGAAGGTCCAAGTTAAACCTGCTCTTTCCCTTCGCTCCCTATTTTGCCACGGCTAAGTGGGTCTTGCTCATCGAGTTAGGCGATTATTCAGAAACGGGTTTCAACATGCGTAACCTACTTAAAGAATGAAATCATACCATTTAAGGTCATTTCGTAACTCAACGGGACCAGCTATACAATGTATTGTACAACTCCTGCGCTAATAACTATTCGCGGCTTCTCAACTGATCGTAACTGAGACAAATCCACTATGCCACCATACCTATAAGCCCTATCTCAGTTCCATCTCCCACCGCAGCTCTCTATCCCACCTCAACCTACTCGCCCCACAAGTCTCTATTCCAACTTAACCGTCAGATCTACAATCAATACTCGCTCATCTTTCAAGCAAAGAACCCTCTCTCCGAGTGATAAGTATAAATTGAACTCCGCTGCAATCTGCCTCTGCCTGGAAGTGCGTGCCTGAATCTCTCCCCTCCCTCTCCCCTCCCTCTCTCATCCCACCTCCTATCACTCATCTCCCTCATACCCTCAACCCAAACTCATATCTAGACTCCCAGCTGGAGAAAAGACACCACTACTACCATCCCTAAACCGCAATGCCCAACCCCCCGACCTACCAACAAACTCACGCCTTATCACCGCAGCCATCTCGTATTCATAGCCACGTTATTACAGAGCCAGACAGCAACGATACACAGTCATTTAGATAAACAAGCATAAAGAAAAATAAGCAAGCCAAGGTCGAAATACACAGAAAAAAAAACCCCATACCCATCTCTATCCCCAATCCTCACATTTCCAACTTTCCAACCTTCCCCAATCCAAAAATAAAAAACGACATCTCTTACACCTCGCCTCATCACCCACCTCCAACACCTTCAGATGCCAAATCCCGCATCCCGAGTCAAGAATCAATACCACTACATCTGAACCCATAGTTCGAGCCACTGCAGCCAATTCACAAGCGAAACGGGACGATTCGGGTAGCGAGCATGGGGGTTGTCCTATAGAGGGAGATTAGGACCCAGTCACCGAGCGAGTTGCTACAAAGGAAAAGCCGCGGACAGAGGAGATAGAGTCGAAGTTAAGATGTCATGCACGACTTAAGTGCGACGAAGCCAGGCAAAGAGGGGAGAGGGAGAAGGAAGTCGGACGCTGTGCTGCGGTAGGGGTGCTGGTTGAGGGTTTTGACTGGGATATTCACACCTGGTGGCATTAACGATGATTCTCCAGAGCTTTTCTCTGGGTGGATGGTTCTTCTACTTTCTTCTTCTTCTTCGTCTGCTTCTTTTTCCTAACTAATCTACTCCGCACAAGAGACCGCCGCCCTGATTCGTGGCGAGATGTTAATATCAATATCAATATCAATATCAATATCAGTATCCTTCCTTCCTTCCCGCCCCTACCCTAATCCAAATCTCCAACTCAAGCAATACGCACAGCTTCTAGTATCTAGAGATCTAGAAATCTATCCAACCTGATCCAAGAACAGGAGAAGCCTTCGGGTCTGCGATCAACACTAGTTAATAGGTAGGTGGTTGGTTATCGAGTTCTATCCTTCCTCTTCCTCTCCATCTCGACTCCGCGTCTGTCTATCCTCCGCGTCTCTGCATCACAACTGCTTGTTTCCTTACGACTCCCCCTCCAGTCCGTCCAAGCAGGGTATAACGACAGTGTGTCATTCTATCCATCTACCGCTGCGTTCTGACACCTTTATTCAAAAAGTCCATTCCATGCCAGCGCAGTATTCCTACCAACAAGCCCCGCAGTGATTTTCGTGAGCCCACTCGAGCTTGGTGTTCGAAAGCAAGGTGAGAAGTTAGCAGTCGTATAGTAGTGAAGGAGAGGTCGTGGAACTGGACGTATATCTTGGTATTAGTGGCGAGTGACTTCCTTTGACTTTTCACGAGAAAGCCCGTACCGCTTATCTATCTAGCTATCTATGTATCTCTCTCTCTCTATCCCAACCAAGCTTTCAACCAAACCCTGCCCCAATCCATATATCCACATACCCTGCCCCAATCCATATATCCACATACCCCGGACCAAGAAACCACTAGTCTCTAATATTCATCACAGCGCATTACGATTCCGACTTTCGCACCGCCGTCATTCAACTCTGCCGAGAGTCTCTTTCTCACCACCACCCCGCTTCGCCTCCTCACTTCTCTATCTCAGAGACTCAGATCAGGGACTATGGACGCTGGCCGATTGCGTCACTCGTCTTGTTTCTGTGAGTTTAATAGCGTTGTGTGGTTGGGGGTTCGTTAGTGGCTTAACTAAATATGAAGATGGGAGATAGATTGATAGATGAATGATACATACATAGCACGTCCCTTCGCAGGCGGAACTCCAAAACCCCTCATGATTCACCATGCCGGTACTTATTTATCACTTAATCTCAGAGAACAAAAGTTTAGGTATGTAAGCGTAGTAGAAGCTGAATAGAAAGGGCCGAGTTAGATTCAGGGAAATTCAAGAGAGCTTCGAGAGAACATGGATGGAATTGGAGATAAAAGCCAGACGTGACGCAGTCTTGTGGCTTTGTGTGCCAGAAGCGGGATTAGGATGGTGGGTGTGTGTGAATGGTGCTGGTGACGCAAGGAAGGAGAAGAGAACCCCGATCATTTTGGATGAGGTGGGGTGGATTGAAGAGTAGATAGTTGAGAAGACGATGTCCAGTGCTCCGGTCATTGTTCACTTACCGCTGAATGTTCAACCGCCTCAAAGTATGCGTAGGTATGATAGAAAGGCACTTACCATCTTCTCACTCTACCCCTCACTCAGTCACATCGCATCATATTTCAAAGCTTGTGTTTTATCTGTATTGCATCTCTCTACCACACACATATCTACCCCCGCTCCTCTCCTCAACTCTCCCCCTTGCTCCGCCCCTTCCACCATCACGCTCCCGCAAATAAAAGCAATCATTTCTCTAACCACGCGCGCAAAGCAATGCTCGATCCCAACCAACACAAGCACGCCATCCTTGCCATTTACACCTTTCCCTCCGATCCCCTCGCCCCAGAACCCCCCATTTTTACCATTCCCCGCCAGCCAGCTCAGACCAAATATACACACATAACCTCGAATCGTAAGCAAGCAAGTTTTAAAAAGAGCATCACCGGTCGTTAGGCGTGTCGTGAGAAATTTCGTTTCGTGTGTTCTATTTTAACCGGTTTTTTCCCCTTCCGCCCATTCCTCCCATCCCCCACCAGTGCCACCCATAGCCACCAGATCAGAAAACAGCAAAGGCATCTGCATCCCAGCCGTAATCGTAATCATAAACGCAATTTCGATGGGAAAATCCAGTCATTTCAAAACTCCCAACCCCGCCCCCAAACAAATTAAAGGAAAGAAAGAAATTCTCAAAGAATGCAAATCCGTCGGGAATGTGTACTTTGCAAGCAACCAGACCGGACATATGAAATCTCGTTGCAACAAAGATGCAAGAAGTGTATGTACGCAAGAATATGTATGCTCGCTTGCTAAAGGCTGAAGTCCCAGTTTTCCATGCCCGTATAAAGGGAAGAGTATTTTTTTTTGTCGAGTTTTGGTGTTTAACCAGGGGAGATATTATCGTTTCGTTTAATTTGAGTCGTCAAGTCGTGGGAATCTGTTTGCTAGTCCAGGAAGAGGGGAAAGTCATTGGTCCAGAAGTCGATCGTTCGTAAAAGGAACCAGGCCGTAAAGTTCGAAGGGGGGGGAGGAATGAGAACTTTACTTAGGCATCTGCACTTTTTCTCTCCCTCTTATTGCGATCATTCCATCTCCGCTTTCCAACTCTAGTCTCGAAGTGAGGGGCCGTAGCCGCGACATCTTTGCCAGTTTGTTCCATTGTCGAGCGGACCTTATTGCGGTAGGAGTCCACTAATTTGGTTAGCCCCTTCTCCCCTCACAAAAGTGGAAATCCGACTTACAAGCTTTTTGCAAGAAAACAGTCTTATCTGCAAACACCCTACTCTGGTGCCAGGTCATGCGATACCCCAGATCATTCAACCGGACTTCCTTCGTCCTAACACTCTTTCTCATTCTTGGAACACCAACCTCGGCCTCGCCGCCATCCACCAATGGAACCGTAACCATCATCTTGCCCTTACCGCCTCTACCTCTTGCACTTCCAACACCAGCTCGTCCACCCTCAACCTCCATCGTATCGTCCTCGTCATCGTTCTCAAAGAAACGGGAACCATGAGCTGAAGGAGGAGGTGATTGCATTTGAAGAGGGAACCAGGAGCGGGGAAAGACCGAGTTAGATTTGCGGAATGAGTCGGGAATCTCCTTGATATCAACAGTATCGAGAGTTACACGGACGCGCACTCTGCCACCTTTTCCTGGGTCGTCGACAAGAATGAACTTGCGCTTCTTGGCCTCGGGAATGTCGCCAAAGAGGGTCGTGCGCTCATCTTCGTCCATATCTGCTGTTCCCTTTGAGTGGGAGTGAGATCGAGCAGCAATGGGGTGTGAAGACTGGGATGCGCCACCATGAGAGGAATGCATATTTGGTGCCATTGAAGAGCCACCTACGGATGGGTTTGGAGGGTAAGAACCCGAGTAACCGGGGAAGACATGAGATTGCCGAACATCGTCTTGCGGTTGAGAAGGTGCGCCAGGAGCTGCATGGTGGTGATGATGTTGCTCATCGATATACTCATCTTCTGCGACGTAAATCAAATTAGCCTCGGATTTTCACCGGTAAGCGAAACGCGAAAATAGCAAAGAGGGGGCATGGACATGGAACAGTACAAGATGGAGACATGATGGTGTTCCGGGTATTGATGGGTGATGCAACGAGCCACAAGGGAGGGCGAGCAAGAAGCAGGCAAAGTGCAATGGATGTATTATACAGGAATTTGTTCTCTTTAAGAGACCCGAGACCCAGACAATAGAAATTCTGCTCCCAAAAATTTGTACCCTCCCGCTCAACAGGTATTCGCAAAAGGTATCATAACACAGGTAATGGTAACAAAGTATCAATCACAGCATGGCATCACATCTGGTGAAACATACCGACTTCATCTCCTCCTCCAGTACTTCCATCTGGATGGTTGTGATGGTGATGTAGTTGGGGGTTGCCCATTCCACTCAAGCTAGGTTTGCCCATGTTCCCCGCGCTTCCTGGTCCCATGTTACCAGAAGATGGCATCCCTGTCGGACCACTGGGGCCAGCCATGTGAGGAGGGTGAGATGCTTGTTGAACGGCCTTTCTGTTGTTGATCTTTGCCATTCTTCGAACGCGTCTACTCCGCAGACGGGGGTCTTGGTTACTGTTGCGCCAACTATCGACAGCCCTCTGAATCAGACCTCTCTTGCCACGAAGACAGGGGTTTAACTCAGCCAAAGCCCAGCCGACGGTATTGCACTCAGTCTCGTAGACCAAGCGATTTCCGCGATATTGCTCCTTGCTGCAACAAGCTCGGGGGTATACACAGTTCTCTGTCTTGAATTCTGGGCTGAGGGTATCAACATTAACAGACTCCACGTCGCATCTGATGGTGTACTCCATCTTGACACGATCCCGAGAATATTCAAACGCGATCCATTGCACACCATTGTTATCTTGTCTGACGACCAAAGGCGTAGTTGCTGGAATCGGTCCTGGCGCCGCGTTGGGATTTACTCCACCGCCGCCACCACCTTGCTGAGCATTGTTCTGATTCATCGGTGGTCCGTTTGCTGGGTGCTGTGGAGGGCCGAGAGGGGCTGCTGGGCGCGAAATTTGGGGTACATGCGGCTCCATCTTGGTTCTCGGGCTACCAGTCATGCCTTGCTGAGGGTGCTGGCTCGCGTGTTGCTGCATTTGGTGTTGACCTGGTGCATGCGACATCAGAAGGTTTGGCTGGGAAGTCATTGACTGGTGATGTTGCTGCTGTTGAGGATGAGGCGCGTATGAAGGGGCTCCCTGAGGAGGCATGGGGGGGTATTGTTGCTGAGGCGCGCCATAGTACATCTGAGGATTTTGTCCAAGTTGAGGTGCAGGTTGTCCATACATTCTGTGCTGCTCGTGTGCAGACGGAGAGGCTACAGATGCTGGAGAGGCAGATTGCGGGGTATGATATGAGATTGGGGGGTATGGTCGTGACATCTGAGCGGCCGCCATGATATCGGGAGTCTCTGAAGCTGCCTAGTAGTTAGAATTTAAAGTTCTCCATGGCAAAAGACGCGCCAAAAATTGTGGCTACTTGCTTACCTGCAGATGAGTATGTACCGGACGCGCTGGGAGTATATGGACTCGCGTGGGAGGTATAGTATGGGGGGATCTCCTGGGTATGCTGTCCACCAGGGCCTGGAGCACTTTGGCCGTACTGCTGAGCCAAACCGTGGGAGGGGTATGGGTTGGAATGTTGGGACTGCGCTGGAGGGGCCTGTTGTTGGTGATGTTGATGGACGATGCTTGAGGGCCGATGCGGCTGCTGGAGGTGGTGCGGAGGTGGAGGACCTTGCTGCGGATGGTGGGTATGATGCTGCTGCATGGAGATGAGTTGTCAGCAAACGCCCTCAGCCTTGTTGTTAAATGCGATGGCAAAATATAATAACCATTGAGAAATTCTACGACGCGCCGCGATGTTTATTTTTGAAACCTCAGACGTATAAAAGTTTGGAGGATCCTTGATGACGAGGGTATGCTGCAGTAGAGCGGTACCTGGAGCCGGATCTCATCCCCTGACAGTAGCGCGCAAGAAATAATGGAGAAGAAAAACAAAATGGATTTGCTCAAGAGCTGGGGGAAGACTGGGACTTTTTTGACTGGGACTTGGAAAACAAGCGAGGGTATACCTCAAGTATAACAAGAGCCTTGCTCTATTACGAAATTTCAGACAATCAGACCGGGATAATTACAACCGACCTGGTAATGTCCGAGAATGTAGTGATGATCGCAGGGCCAGCGCAACTCTTAATTCTCAAGTAGTGGAGTGACGAGGGTACCAGAAGCTTAAGAGATGAGGAGGGCCGGCTCTGGAGGAGGGGAATGCCGGGGGAAAAAGGACGACGAGGGGGCAAATGGAGATTGATCGGAGCGAGGATGAATGTATGATGCGGAAGAAAGGATGATTTGGGGGGGGGGGGGGGGATTTTTGCGGGGGTGGGGTGGGGTTGGTTAAATTGCGTGGGGGGGTGGTAGGGGGGGAGGGTTGTGGGATGTTTGGGCGTTATTGTGAAAGCCGGGGGGGG